>CM023362.1:25193480-25264595 GCA_013282895.1 Eriosoma lanigerum | reverse complement strand
AAACAATATCTGAAAATTAAAGTACGTAAACATTGGTTATTAAAATTTGTAATAAGTACAAAACTAGAACTAAAAAATATATAAATATATTAAGTATTTGGAATAAAAATACTAACAAAAAGTATTTCTTTGAGTATTTAAAATACATTCATCAAAAGTATTTTAAAAGTATTTAAATACTTATCAAGACTGGGTAATTCATCAGCTTCTGTTTCTGAATCAGTTACTAGTTCATATGATTTTGTCCAACGTTTAAAGCTGTCTTCACCTAGGCAAAGAGTACTTAAAAAAAATGTCTGCAGACTTTTCTTTTTTCTGTACCCAAAGGTAGTGATATATTTTTACTCTTCTTTTTTTTCAGTATCTTTTTCTTTTTTAATTTTTTTCTTCTTAAAATATTTCTTGTCTGCACTAAACCTTTGACATAATCTTTTTTTTCGTTAAATTTGTAATGTCGTTCATTACAGAGATCTTATTATGCTATACGTGTCTTATTTAATTCTTCAAATTCTTAGAATCCAAAAGTGTCATAAAATAATAAATAAAGTTCGGTGGCTTTTAAAATTACGCCCTGGGACAAATCCCCGTCTGCCCCACCCCCTAGTTTTGCCACTGCATATATATATTTACAAATAAAATAAAAGGTAAAATATATATTATTTATACTACATAGATGGGTACTATAATATCTTTATATATAACATAATAACGAATATAATAAATCAATTATTCTAATTAAATATTAATTAACATGTTTTATATGTCTATATTATTTTAAAACATTAATATTTAAAACCGAAAATTTTGTAATTTATAATTTTTTTTTTTTTTTTTTTTTACGCTCTTAAAGGTTTACCTATAGTTTACAATTAATATATGTTATTATTTTTTAAACCTTTTTTTTTTCTAACATTTATTTAGAAAAATCCATAATCTTTCACGAGATTAGCAACAATAAGAAGACGTGCGGTTGGAAATGTATATAATTTAAATAAAATATGAGGTGTGTAAATAAAGTAATGAGACTGATTATTTATAATTTTTGTATTGAATTAAACAGACTATTTTACATTATCTCCATCAAAGCAGGGCTTAAATCATAAAAAAAAATATCGTTTAACGTTATATAGAATTTAAACGTTATTCAATTTTTATGTTTAACGTTATATAAATTTTATATTGAGTGTTATTTTGTTGATTCATTACTTATTTATATACATCAGTGGCATATTTACTATAAGTTGTGTGTGGTGAGAGAGGGGAGGTGATATAGTGGATAGATTCTCTTGTTCTATTCTTTTTAGTGAATTATTAACAACAATGAAAATATTAAAGCCCCTTCTGAAATATAGTCATCACAAATGCTTCCCCGTCGATAAAATCTTAAATATGACACTGTAGACATGTGGTATGTAGTATACATTTATACTTATATAATATATGTTTAATACTTTAATAGCTTATTAGTTAAAATCTAGCTTTAGATAAAACATTTTAGTGAGTATGTACAAAATAAATAAATATTTTTCATTTCATTTCTTTCATTTTTTTCTAAATTATATACAAAATATATTTTATTTACTGGTTTTGTATTTGTTCTTCCCATATTATACGTATATATTATAATTATTATATTAACGACAGAACACAACGCACAGACAACAATTTGATCAATCAACAATCTACATACTATACATTATATAGTATAATATTATGCTGTGTAGAAAAACCTACTTATGGAATACCTAAATGAAATATTACGTTGTCTCGTGAGTATATAGTTATATAGAATCGTCAATATGGATTACAAGTCTACAACATTAATTATAAATAATTTATATTTCAATTTTTTACTAGAAACAACGCAATATTATTATTATTTGTTTGACTTATTATCTACGGGTTGTCACGAACGACAATGGCCGGCTAGTAATTTTTGGAAACAAAATTTGTGTTGAAGTAACTAGAAAATAAAAATTATGATAAAGAAAAACCAAAAAGAAAAAAGAAACTAAAATAAATAAATATTTAATAGTTAATATCCGAATTCGGAGTCGACTTTTCAGAAAATTACGGCAACGACGAAATCCGGACCCAATCCAATATCCGACAAAATCTACTAGCGCGACGCATCAACACCGGTCTGTCGGAAGACGAATTTCGCACGCACATTCGACTCCACCGTCCGAAAACGTTCGCATCGTAAGCGTGGTGCTAGATCCCGCAACTTAAGGCGCGGTTTCGTTTATGCGACTGGTTTCCTTAATGCGACTACACTTTGCGGCCACAAAGATATAGGTTAGGTTAATAATTAATTTTATCGTTTTATCCTTGTATTGTTTTATTATATATTATATTTAATTTTAATGATTCATTCTATTGCGATGGAAGAAATAATTATTAACAATAATAAAATAATTACTCTTCTATTAGAGAAAGAAGAAAAAGAATACAAAATGTATATAAATGAAAATCAATAGACAATTTATTTACAAGTCGATGTGATAAAGGTTATTTTGATATTTTTTTTCATAATTATACTATTTCTTTTAAAGTGTAATTAAATAATTTATTCCTCTAACTTTATTATACTACACTCATTTTTCTATTATTTAATTTGTCTGTAAACTATACAAAATTGTTATTGGGCATCGCCCGTTTAAACTTATAATAAATAAATATCGATGTTAGTTACATTATGAACACTTTTTTGAGTGATTCATAATTAGGTTAGCAATTTTCCGTAATTCGTCATGGTTTTTAATTTGTTTTGTAAACAAATATTTAAAGTGTTGGACGACCTAGAATATGGTATACGACAATGAAAAGTATTTCTCATCAAAATAATTGCGTCAGCATAAACAAAGAAAATTCTCATCATTTTTAACTACAAATTGATTACTATAATTATTAAATGCCTACGTGATTGAGTAAATTAAAAATGTTTTTGGTTACGTTAAGTCCCAAAGATAATATTAAAAATCAATTAAACTCTCTTTTTGAATATCGATTCTCAATTTTTGTAAACTACAATATATATATATATAATATTTATAGACTTACAGTTTTATGTATTATTTAGTATTTCATATGAATATTTAAGAAAATATCCGGTTACAAATAAATTTGTCAATTCTCGATTTTCCTTAGGTATATGTTTTTAATGATTTTTACAGAAAAATTTATTTTGATAGTAAACTTGTTTTAAAGACATCGAAGAAGACACTGACGCTGGAAAAACGTTAAAACAAGGAAATTATACGTTTGACGTAAAATACATTTCCGTTTTAACGAGGGCCCAAGGTATTCTGCGCACGATATTGAACAAACTTAATCAACTTAATTAACTCATAGCTGTTTTCGTCAGTATGACTTAAAACATTGTCAGAGCCCTTACAAGGGCTATTTTCGATAAAGTGTGGGATTGCATTCATTGTCGTGTGATCACTAGAGTGATGGACGACGGTCTGATTACTGGCTATCGGTCGGCTTATCCACTTGGAATGTAGAGCGAGTGGCAGGGGTGGCCTCGTGCAGGCTGCCAGTATACACCCCCACCAATTTCGTATAGTTCATACACAATCCTAGTACCTATTCTTCTGTCTATTGTGTAGGTAAAGTCGTATTTTAAAAGGAGATCCATTAGTTAACACTCACATACTTACCAATCTATCTTTTTTTACTAGTATTTTTATATTCCATAGTTTATATTTGTTATTTGCAGTTATTTATTTATTTATATATTTATTTGTTTATTCTAATTTGCCTGCTAGCTAGTAGTATTAATACTGTAACACTGTAATACTACTTTGTAACTATAATTATATTGCATTCAATAAAGGTCATACGATAATAATAATAATAATCAGCTTAATTTGAAAATACGATTCTGAGCGCATCTAAATATATTGCAATATATTATACTGATAATCCATTTCAAAATTTACTACGAATGTAAATTACATATGTAGATTTTGTGTCCTTAGATTTAACTTATTACACACCGCGTCGTCGTCGCATTCCGAGTAGCTAAACAGTATCCACGGCCTAATATCAACTCGATCGCTTCGGGTACTGAGATGGAATACACAAGTACACGTAATGTTTGGCGACTTCTTCACCGTTAATTGATTTAGGTGATATGACACCCGTCAATAAATCAATTATTAATTTTACGTACACAAATCGTATTATTTCAAATAATTGATATTATATAAAAAAAAAAAAAACTAACACGAACAATTAAAATAATTTAATATTAATGAAATCCGCAAAAATAAACAATTAAATTATTTAGAATATTTAACATTTATAAATCAAGAAAAACCGAACAATTAACAACATACACCGAACACGACGTATTCGCGATACCACAATATATCTGCCGACGGCAATTTACAAAGAAATATAAAGATGATAATAATGATAACAATAACAATAAAGTAATTAAATAACAGTAATTAATAAAAATATAACAAAATTAAAAGGCAAATCAAATGATAATATATACAAAACTATTATTTTATTATTTTCTATAATAATACATGATTAGTAATACTAAGAACAAATTTATGATTGTTTAGAAGGAGGCAAGACGCATAAGACGATATATAGGTGGAATTAATTGAGTAGTTAGATGAGTAAAAAGGAATTTGGAAAGGAAGGGCATTTCTGGTATATCGAGGAGGGACTTTAATTGAGAAAGGAGCATAGGACAATCGATTTCATTATTTAATAATTCGGATAGAATAAGACATCCTTTATTCTAAGAGTAAAGAATTTTAAATGATTTACGGCAGATCTCCTGAATGTGGAGTTTGGGGGACAAATTGAATGTAAAATGGAACCCAAGATCGCGAACTGAATTTTATTATATATATATATTAGTGATTCGATGTAAATAAAATAAAAAAAACGAACGTTAAAAATATGACATAATCCGACACTTATGTCAAAAAAATTAATACGTTCGAACGGACGGACAATATACGCGCGCCCGGTCGATCAACTATGTAAAATTATTATTATACCATACCTATGAATACAATTGATTTTCAATTTATCATCATCATCATTCAATATTTAATAATATTATAATAAATATACGATTATTTAAATACACACCGAACAAGTTATATAGTATATAAAATAAATCCAATTAGTAATAATAATTCGAAATATCTATATACACCAGACTGGTCGTAACTACTCTGGAATATCTAAATTTTCCGGAGCATGATGAGAAATATATGAAATATTCATTTCAGTATTTTGCACAATTGTTTTTATTGAATCGATTGAATAAGAATGAACTATTATTTTATATTTAAATTTTACGAAGGATAATTTTACAAAGCTTACACAATTTTTAATTAATCAATCTATAATTTTAATTTATATAGAATTTAATATTATTTTAAACATAAACATAAATTATTTATGTTGAAAAAATAAAATGGAATCATTATTGACCGAGTTTTACATGAATCATTTACTATCGGAAATTATCAATCCACAATCTTCTTCTTAGAACCCAACTGTATACGTAAACAAAAATATAATTATAGCCGAAGGACGAGTGAATTTTTTAATAATAATTCACAAACGAAACTGAATTAACTTATATAAATTGTACGCCTTAATTTCTAAAGTTAGGCAATTTTCATATAATCATTGATGTTGCCGGTAAAAGGAGCGAACGGCAATTGTTAACGCACGCGTAATAAGAACATCTATGACGACGGCTAGAAGGGAAACAATTTAAACCTAACACAAAGGAAAAGGAATAGTACAATTTAGTTAACGGTGGGGGGGGGTTCTCTGTGGTCAGATCTGTCGGGTGCAATGATCAAAGAGTTGACAAACAATCGGACCAACCTATAACCTTAAATCTAAAACGAATAAACACAATTGATACATTAATGATGATATTTGAGATGATGGTGGTTATTTGGTAACGAATTGGTACCTCTCGACGACTGTGGTGCCGAAAGCCACGTGTAAGTCGGGCGAATGCCCTACCAAATTTTTAGGTGGTGGTGGTATACTACTAAAAATATAATGCATTAATTATAAAGATCAAACTATAATAATGTGATAATTAATTAATATAATTATTAATAATAATAGTATTGGTATAATTGTATACGAGTATACTTAAAACAGATAACAGGAAACAAGTTGTACACTGTACGTATTCAGTATTCACTAAAATAATAATTAAAATATTTTGGGTGGGTGGGTGGTTATTTAAATTATTATTATTTTGCCCTAGTATTTTAAAAGTAATTCGGCGCCACTGCTCGACGACCTGGGCGGCCTCCCACACACCACACCGGGTGCTGGCGGACTTACGGGTTGGTAACAATATTGAGGACCTTTTGCCCAATGGAATCGCAGGTGACTCAAATGTGTAACCGACAAGTCGGTTACACAAATAATAATAAAGTATATAACTCACCGACAACGTTTACTGTTGTATGAATGTATTTATTGATAATTTCAATATGATAAAAATAATTTGTGTTACAATAATAATATTGTCAAAATTATCAATGCCGAAATGGCGAAAATAACGTTTTACTATTTTATTTTATTATAAACTAAAAGTTTCGTTGCCGCAATGGCAGACGTAAAAACAAACTAAAGACAAATGACAATTTTCTGTATGTGTTCCGGAAGAACGGACACACAACGACAAAATATTTACGACGAACGAAAAGACGGGTGTGGTCATTTGTTTACAAAAAAAAAATTTAAAAAAATCACGATACGAAAAACATATGGTAAATATTCGAAGACAATTTAGATATAAAAACGATAAAATAATTACACAATAATATTACACTAATTAAAAATTAACACGGGACGAGAAACAGATAAGGAATGGGTCGCCGCCGCCGTGTTCAGTTGCGTATTTGCAATCTAATCAATGCAATATTATAATTTTTATTAACTTAACGATTTATTCGTAAACACCAATCTTTGGCTGCAAATCATTGTGGAGCTCCTATCGTCCTTTCTTTCTTTTGACGTATGTTACGCAATGACTCGATACGTAATATTATTATTGATACTAAAATATACCTAGATAACAATAAATTCAAAGTTAAAATCTTTGTTTTTAATCGTCTATAAAATACAACTGTTTAATTTTAATTTTATATATTTCGATCAGATAGAAAATTGTATTATAAGATATAATATAAACATATTATAATATAAATAAGTTACTGAAATTACTTGAATTATAATTATAATTATACTACTTGTATTATTACATACCTATTTAAAATTGCATACTTGCTATTTTGATTAATAATTATTTCTGGAAAATCGTATAATCTCTATTATATATTATTTGTTAACAAACCTGTTTTTATGAATATATGATTCTCCTAATATTCGATATGTTTTTAATACGCCATTACAATTTTCATTTATACAACGGCGTATCATCAATGCTACATATTTCTCGAGTGTATGTTGTAATTTTTCAAAATTACTTTTTATAATACCTATTGTTTAATATAATTGTAGTTGATATATGTTCATTCGTAATTAAACAATTCTCTGAACACGCTGTGAAACCCATTATTAGAAATCATATATATTTTTTTTTGCAACGTTGCATTTAGCATTAATTTTCTTTAATTCTAGAATATCTGATATAATTTTAATAACTGAAATCGTGATTTTTATACATCCTTCTTCTTTTGTTTTTTAATCATTATGCACTACAGCAATTCCAACTACTGTAGAATCTATTGCGCATGTATTTGTTAAAATATAAGTATTTTTATTATAACAAATAGTATTTTCAATATTACCATTGAATATCAATGTTATTAAATTTAACCGCATTCTTGAAGTGTTCAATATTCTATCAATTTCTGGATATGGATTTACTTTGTTGGACGATTTGATTTTTGATTTTTAGATAAATTTGTGGTTAGATCTTTAAGCGGCCCAGTTTTAAATGTCTTTAGTCTTCCCCATGTTTGTTCTTCTTAAATCATAGCTCTACTTGTTGAAGATGAAGAAAAACGTTTCTGGAGCTTTTTACCTACTAATAAACTACAACCGAATGAAATTAAGGACGTGTATAAAATATAAAATATTTCACTATTCATAAATTAATACAGTTTTCAAAATTATATTTATAATAATAACTATAATAACATTTAATTAAGAACGAATAAGATCATATACATGTGAAAAATTACATTATTATATGGCTCGTTTTTCATTAGTTCATGGCATTACAATATAAAATATACCCACTGTGCTATTGAAATTTGGAAACATCCTATAGTCGGTTAATTAAGACTTTTTGTAACGTGGGTACCTGTATACGGGTGGGGGGATTGATTTGCAAAATCCGAAATGCGAATTGCAAATTTTTGAAAATCAAGACGAATCGATAGACATCACTTTCGACCTTAAATGACTTACAGCCATTTCTTTGTAAATTCCAAATTTATATGGAGATATGACATTAGATATAATAGATAAATATTAGACATATTGATATTTATAATTTTTTATTATTTAAGAGGTGGTGGCGGTTATCTTCTTTTTGGGTAGGGGGGCATAGTAATTCTTTTTAAATTTACAGTCCTCTTTTGCATGCCCCCGTCACCCGCAAAAATAGTATTCTGAAAAATAAGAAATTTAAGAATTAAAAAAAAAAAATTTATAACTACTTTGCAAAATGTATACATTTTAATTTATATACAATATTATTAATATGGATATTTTCTGTTTTAACTCTATTAAAGATATAAGACACTATGTCCAGTTTACATTATTAACGGAAATAAAGTGTTGGAAAATAAAATCATGTCCATTTACTATAGAGGTAAAGATTCAAGGTCAAATTCATATTCATTAGGTCAACATGAATAACACTCATTTTTATATATATATATATTTTTTTTTTGTATAAAATAATAAACAAAATTTTTAAAAATTTACTGTATAGAAAATAACTAGGCACGCACATAGGTTAACACAGATACAATGAGGAGTGCACACTATACTTCTCTCGTGGGCCACGGTTAGAGATGGCAAAAATTTTCTCGACCTCGATAAGTCGCTTATCGAAATATCGGTTCAGAAAACATCAATAATTCGAAAAGAATTTTATCATTTAAATATTATTTATTCTTTTTTTTGTTTATCATTGTTAGCATTTATTTTACTTGCATAAGAAATATTATCAAATTATATATATATTTTTCAGGTTATTTTTAAAAATTATTAATGAACACCCGGATTATAAAAATGATTGAAGAACGTAATTTTAATTATCCTATATTTTTTTTTTTCAAAAGAAAGTCAACACGGTTTGTTTTTTGTATTTGACACTATTGGAACCCATCCGATACATTTTGTTTTTTTCCCCCTGTTTGTTTTGATCACTAGCTACACATTATTCAAACATATTGTTAATTTTTTTTTTTTGTGACACGACCAAGCAATAAAAACGGCATAATTATCAAAAAAAAAAAAAAAAATGAAATCGCTGGCGTAGTTACCGATAGGTTCGTTCTTACGGTTTTCTAAGCACACGTATCTGCTACGACGAACGGCGGCGGAGTCTCTGTCCGCGCGCTCGCCGCCCCACCTGTTCCTCTTTCCCATTGCTGAGTTACCGGTAGACGCCGTTGTGCCAGGTTAGGTTAGGTAAATTTAGATAAAATTGATGCGATCTAAACGATTATAAATCATGATTATTGAATAAGAAAAACTTCAGCAAATCATACTACGTTGATCAACTTAATGTGTATAAAAATAGATTATAACATAAGCGAATACTAAATAGAAATGTAATAGATAAAGTAGAATTTATTTAGTAATTTAACACGTTATTTAGCAAATATTATTGATTATTTACTTTATACATTTTAATAAGGCCACGTAATAGCTGTGTGTTAAAATTTATAATTTATAAAAACTTATAATTTTTTATAAGCAGATATTTTGCCATTTTGTTTTTTGTTTTTTAAGTAAAGTGAGTATTGGATACACTTTTTGTCACATTTCATGTCGTAAAAATAAACCTAGGTGTTGGTTTACCAAGAAAATAGACCGCGTTGGATATATCGCTTGTTTGAGATATATCGGACCATGTCATCACCTACTTTAAAGACTAATTAAATCCGAGTATAATTCCCAGTAAGATCTCTCGAAGAGATATACTCAGATATACTTTAGATGCACTAAAATCGGTTAAATATAAATTATAAATCAAGCTTTAGTTTCGACTCAGACATAATTTTTAATTTGTAATAATATATTCTTTAAAAATAACCTGTTATAATATAATATACGATTAATTAAACAAAAACTCAAATATCAATTAATTACTTGTAATAGTGTCTACAACGATAATAACTGGTACCTATTGCATATTCGATTTCTTTTTCTGATTTTCACATTATACAATTGTTTCATATAATTTAACAACTTGTCTTTACCACCGGTTTAATTGAATTGGCTATGTAAAAAGAGCTTCATTAGCTATATGTAATGTATGTTAAAAATGGCTTAAAACATGTATACATAACATTTAAGCTATAATAATTAAAAAATAACATACAAATACATTAAACATTGCAATTCATATTGCATCTAATATAGTAATATCATTAGGAAAAAGGTGTATTAGGTATGTAATGTAGGTACTGTAATTGCATTTGTTTTATTATTTTATGTTAGTAAATCCAAAAGAATGAATATAGTAATAATTAATTAATATTAAATAACAAATTTAAATTTAAAAATAAAAATTAAGAAAGATTAAAAATAATATAATTTATATTGCTTTAAATAATTAATAGATGATCCTATAATATTATATAATTCTATATAATATTTGATTTGGTTACTTTTAATAAAAAGTCGTTATTAATTTGTCACATATTTATAGGTTCTCTAAAGATCCAGTTAGAAAACGTGATTGGAAAGAAATTTTACAACTAGAAAACATTGCTGAATGTCATAGAATGTTCTGGTCGTTTTGATTCCAACAGTTTTGGTACACAAAATTATAAAAGCCTTAACAAAAATGCAGTTCCAATTCCATTTGAGAAGTATGCCATATATAAATATTTTCAAAATATGAATTTGTATATTTTCTATATTTTGGTAATAGTTGATGTCAAATATTTTCAAAATGTATTTAATTAATATTTTAGTAATCTTTGATTGTCTACCAAAAAGTGATCTCTAAATATGTCTATAATATTTGAAAACATCCTTGTGCACATATTTTAAAAATATATTTATTATTTTTAAATAATTTTCAAATTGTTTTATAAATGTTATATTTTGCTGTGTGACATTATGTGACATTTTTATTGTGTTTCATTATCAGATTCTATAATTTTAGCAATTAAACATATAACAATGTTAACAATATTCGCTAATTGCCATTGCTAATATTCATATAAGGAATATCTATAAATAAGACAAAATAAACATTAATAAACCTAACCTAACCAAGTTGCTTCTATGAAAATTGTAAATTAAAAACTTAAATATTAATTTTAAATGAAAATTACACATTAAATAAAATATTAGCAATATTATTCTTACCAAAAATAATTTTACATGAATTGAGTGATGAAAATTTATTTTTGCCTTTAACACCTATATAAGAATAACATTTAAGCCAATTATCATCGAACAGCTTTTGCATTATATGCCGTATTGTGTATTCACAGATTTGCCAGCTAATCTAGTTAATTCTTTAATCTATATTTACATTAATTAATTAATCGAAATTAATACATAATGTTGTTTCTATATTTCAATTACATCTAAATATAAAATTAAATAATAATAATGATATATAACACACCACTTGTGTTTTTTTAGTCAAATTTTTAAGATAAGCTTCAAAAAGAAATAAATTTTTATTATTTACAATTGAAACATACTCATTGCATAATATACTTTAAGTATAAGTATTATTACTTGATAATTTTGTATTCCACTATTAAAAAATGTACACAATATTCTACACTGGTTTTAATTTCATCCACTCTGTATGCCAAATTTTTAATAACGAACTTCATATTTGTTAATGACGTTTTGTAAAATTATATTCTAAAAAATTGAGTGACATAATTAATTTTTTAAAAATATTGATAATCTAATTCAAATACGAGTAATAATATATCCCTTCTAGATAAATTATATATTATTTAGTTGGTTAATTATTAAGTCCATATCTTTCTAATTGCAATGAAATGAAAATATTGATCATTATTCCTTTCAGTGTTATGAAACAATTCCTAAAGAATCTCCACAAAACATGCTCACTTAAAAACATTTTAGCATTGGGTATACCCATACAACTATACTTACATATTTCAATGTTAAATTGTAATAAATATTAGAATTTTTTATATTATATGATTTTATAACCTCTAAGTAAAGTTAAAGTTACTGTTGTTTTCGTTGGAATACAAGTGAAAAAAATGGCACGAACTAATCAAAAAATATAGAACCAAAAAATGACGAAAAGTGAGTTACGGCTATTATGCTCTTAAAACTAATAAAAAATATGCAAAAATATGCTCTTATCCAAAATATATGTATTTATATGCAAGTATATATATTTTTTATAATTATTTTATATTTTTAAATCAAGTGAAAAATGTAAAAATAAATACACTTTATATAATAATATGCCATTTATTAGAAAAAACGATATAGGTTAGGTTAGGTTAATATTTATATTGGTTTTATTCAGTCCTTTTTCTAAACATCTTCAGTCAAACAAAAATAAATTGCATAGTTAGTAAACAATATTCACTAATTATTAGGTAAAAAAAGAAAAATGTTAATCGTGCATATTTTGTATAAAAACATTTTCACATTTGTTAAAAAAAAAAAAAAAAAATATAGAGAAAAAATTACTTTTTTACGAAAAAGTCTATAAAATATGTAAAATTCTTCAAATATGCTGTTATCCCTAAAACAATGCTTGCGCTAAGGAATTTTTAGAACTGCCCAAAATATTATTTTTATATACGTGGGTTAAAAAAACGTGCTATTCATCGCTGAATAAATGCGACCAGTAATCAATAAATCATAAATTATTTATACTTTTTTAGTATAACACTATATTTTAAAATTGTATAAATCTAATATACAGTATTATTACATTTATACTATAATACTCCACCTATATACAATTTATTTTACATTAAATTTTTTTTTTCTCTAAAGCCCCACCCCCTTCACCACTATCATCACTAAAAGTAATTTTATTTTTATCTAATACTTCGTGGAAGACACCATTAAAATATTCTTGTTGATTTCCTTTTGTCCTTTCAATAAAGTTACTTGCACTAATTAAACGCTCAACATCAGCACTGTAACGTTTAGTTGCTAAATTCTTACCAATATTATACATACATGTGAATGATACTTTGAGGTACATAATTTTTTTACTAGATCTGTTGTAAGATTCATTTTGCGTAGTTCCTCTGTAGAATTATTAAAAAAATATATTGAACAAGACCAGGAAATTAATACATTATTTAGAAGTGTACATGAAAATTGGGACCATCTAACTTCAAATACTTTAGGAAGTTTAAGTAATTGAAGATTATACTCAGAAGCAATATTTTTTAATTCTCTTGTTTGCAAACCAGATCTTCGAAAGAATATAGTTGTAGTGTATTCTATAATCAATGAAAATACATAAATAATAGATATTATCTATGTGGAAATATGTAATGAGAATAATTGATTACATTTACAAATATAATAAATATTTAAAGAAAAAAATTTAAATACTTACATTGAATTCAAGTAAATAATTAAAAAATTATATTTTACAATAAAACAGATAAATTTCATACTTTAGGTGTGACCAATTATCGCAAGCTCTGTCCTAAAATATGCATTTATATGCACTATAAACTTTTTCCTATCCATTCATTGTTAAACAAATCGTTGATATTTCTTATACTCACCAAGCTGTGCATACTCTCAAAAAAAAAAAAAAAAAATGCAATTGCATACAAATCAGGATTCTATTAATAATAATATAACATAAGTAACTCTAATTTGAACATGCAAACCGATTAAGTTTAGATCTCTTTTTATCAATAAATATAAATATAAAGATTTATAAGCTTTTCACTAGAAGCGATTTCTCAAGCGATTAAAACTTTAGAACAAATGGATCCTGAGATCAGTCGTTATTCTAGTTACAGAAAAGTTTTAGATCCTTTTCAACATAAGTCATTAACAGGGATTAGACTTTATAAAAAATAACTGAAGTAGTATAATATACACTATAATATTTACAACAAATTTAAAATGCCCGAAATATGCAAAATATAGTTTTGCCTTTGGAATCCTTGATGTATAATGTATATATATATATATATATATTACTTTGTTAATTTTATTTGTAATCATTTGATCAATAATAATTAGTAAATTCTATAGAATCTTAACCCGGGTCATTAATATTGTCATAATAACTGTAAATATGAAGTATAAATTTTAAATATATATTTTAGTCTGTGATATTAGGTATATTGTATAAATATTTTATTATATTTCAGGTTTATCTGATAAACTTTTTATTAACACGTACGTTTACCAAAATAATTATGTAATTGAAATAATTAGCTCTTTAAGTGTTTTTTTTATTTTTTTATTAAGGTACTCTACACGTCAATTTAACTTTTTTTTGCACCAATTTTTAGCATTAATCGATCTGCATCTATCGTCGTGCGATCATAATTATCTTAAAAATTATAATTTTTCTGTATTTCGGTTTCGCGCAAGTGTCTGCGCTAAAAAAATTTAAATTATTCAAATTAAATATAGATAACATAACATTTAAAAATGTTTTAATATTATTGAGAAATACCTATACTAATAATATTAAAAGTTTTTTTTCGTCATAATTTTAGTCCGAGTGCTTTTGTAAACACATCTCGTATGTTGTATATACAGTAATACGATAAATTATTATTATATCGTTGTAGGTACGTAATATATATATATATATATATAAATGTATACAGACCGAGTTCACGTAACAGGTGTACGCAAAACGTATTAAATAATTTCGGACTCGCGTTATAAACGTTCCGTACACGCTGTATACAAATAATATAATTACGACTACTTTCATTTTTTTTCCCTCTTTCTACCACAGTGGACATTCACGGCTCACACTCACTTTGGGAAAAAAAACACACACACATCACATTCACAAATCCAAGTCTTCGTCCGTCGTTTACTCGCATCCGATACCAGTCGTATCCTTTACTCGTTCGCATTAACATCATTCGAAATCCGCATTGTCATAACATCATTTATCTATTTATTTAACTTTTATTATCAAATTTTAATAAGAATTATTTTTCTACAAACGGTTGTTACCGTTCAGGTAAAAAACACACACACACACGCGCGCTGTTTCATCTAACGTATCAAAAAATACGCGTATAAAAAAAGCGCCGTTGCTGCTCTTGGAACGTCGTATCTGTCGCGTGTGTGTGGTGCATAAGGTAATCACAAAATATTTGGGCGTGAGCGTGCGCTTCCGGAAGAGAGAAGACCAGCGAAGAAACGAGATCCGTCCGGGCGCGTGCCACAGGTGCTCGCGCCGGAGAGACGCGAATTATACGTTCGTCGTCGTCGTACGTAAAAAGGTAATATATAACAAATGAATAAATAATAATAATTATTTCGTGAAATTCGTTTTAGAATTTTTGATGCGTACAATATATATATATATATATGATGTGAAACAATTGAAAATAGTAGAAAACTATTTATATTTATAATTAACTAAAAATGAGTGGTTGTACCTAATAAAATTTGAAACGAAAAAATCATACGCATTATGAATTATTTAAAAATTAACTGAATTTAGTGAAATAGTTTAAAAATACTATATATGATTTATAATAATAATTATTGCTATCAATTCATTTATCGATCATGAGTTGCACTCGAATTTAATTATTATTATAGTTCGGGAACAAAAAATTCTTAGTAATCGTGCAGACGAGTTTAAAATACACTCTTCTATAATTTCAATATGATGTTTGAAATACATTCGGTGATTATAATTTATAAATTTGTTATATTTATTATTTTTGAATATCTTTGTGATTTCGAATTCGTCTAAACAATCACGTTTAAACTTTAAAAAATATATTTTACTTGTTTTACTAGATTTGACACTTGAGTAATATTCAGAACACGTGTTTTGAGTATTTCGAATACTTTTAAATTACCTACTTAATTTCAAAATTTTTTGGTATTATATGCTTTAAAATAATTTTAATACTCGTGGAAGGTGGAAAATATTTTATCACCCGAAAAAAAATCTCAGGATTTCAGATTGATTAAAAATGTATTTTATTGCTCTTGTAATATTACATTATCCTAAAGTTGTGTATAAATTCAAGTATTAATTGGACATACATATTTTTAAATCATAATTTTATAATTATGTTTTTTTATTTTATTTTATCCAAATAAGGATCGACGGGACAGAGTATAATAAAACAACTAAATAAATAATCTATTGCTATTTCGGAATTCATCGATGGTGAAGTGTAATTCGTTTTACGAGTAGTTTAATTCGCCCGCGATTATAAACGACAGTCGATTCGCGTCTTATTACGTATGTTCCAGCTGAGAAGTGTATAATAATAACTAATAATAATATTACGTATGTACTGATATATCTCTGTGTAACACATCATTATTATGAATTTACAGTCGTTTTAAACCCGTTTTACAGTTAGTAAAAGTGTTGTGTGCGGACGTCGCGTGTAAAAAAAAAAAAAAATATCGCGCACTTAAACAATATTTTTTATTATGTAGAGATTTGTGAATGATATCATGATAATAAATAGAATCGGACAATTCATACGATTTATGCGATATAATATAAGTTATATATGCTCATAGTTTACATTTATTTAAAAAATTGACATTTTCGTTGGAACCGCAGAATCGTTAAGCTAAGTTAAATTTGTTGGATCAGAAACCAATTAATTTGTCATAGGTTTTTTTTTTTCCATCTGTGATAAATTAGGCCACGGAAATTGACAAATTTCGAACATTTTTATTTTTATTAGACGATACTTTTCTAAAATGTGCTTCTATTTTGTACGAATTAAAATAATTATTCTGTTCTTGTATTTTTCAGTCATTTTCCAACAGTTAAGTCATAAATATATTTCTTTTCGTGTAGGAAATTTCATTGTTAATTTTGAACATCAAGTTCAACTTATTTCTTTATTATTTATTATTATGCGCATTTTATAAAATAATGCACATTATAAATATCATTACATGCATGATAGTGTACGTAATATTATTTTACTACCAACGCGCATAAACGCGTCGGAACGAAGTACTACTTTTTTTATATATCGCTGACCGTATGTTACGTTATTCTTCAAATAATATTTGCATACGAGATTATTAACTATTAAGATGAAGTCAGTACCTACCTACACGAATTACTGTTTCAGTCTCGGAGTCTTGGTCCGAACAAAATTATGAGGTTTAGGGTAAATTTAGCTTTATCGCCAGTTATCGAATTTAATGAAAAGTATATTACCTATCGATTTTTAAAATATTTTCTAACAATAAATCTATATTATCAGGTATTGAAAAATTGAAAAATGTATACCACCGTTACTTATTTTAAATAAACAGATATTTTATATCATAAATAAGTCGATTTATTGGAAATATTCCACATCTGTATTAATAGTTATTTGCTCTTAATATTACTTAAGTCCCATAATGTTTGTTCTGAATCATACTTAATTTTAAATGCATTGATATTTTCTTAACGAACGATGATTCACAGAAGAATTTTTTTTCCAAGTTATTATTAATTAGAATGGGAATTACGAATTATATGCGTAATAAACCAATAATGAGTAATAAAATCATTTTAGTTCCGATGTATTATGATTTCGAATAGTTATATAAGAATCAAATATGTAACAAATAAAAAATATTCATACAGAAAACATAACTAAAAGCTTAAAAATATTATGAAATTAATTTAGTGAAATTTTTTTTAAGTATGTATTTTTTTTCTTTTTAAAAAGTTGTATATAATTATTTGCGCTTAATATAATATTGATTTCTTTTTTGGTAGATATGTACCTAACTTTTTTATCTTCTTTTCTGAAATGAAATTATTTTTACGTAATTTTCAGTTTTATGAGATAATCGCGAGAGATGTAGAACAAAATAATTTAACCGGCGTTCGGTAATAATTTATGAATCAAAAATTGTATATTTATATTACACGCAAATGAACTCAATTATTATAATTAATAAATTAATTACTCAACACAATATACAGGTTGATCAGAATATACCCGTCTTCCTAATTCTCACCACTTATATAACTTGAAATTTTGATCGTTAAATTAATATAATATTAAATTAAAAAGTGCAAAGAAAAATAAATATTTTACAAAAAGTTTATTAGTTTTAGTTATTGAATATATTAAGATGTATTTATTATGATATAATGAATTCCAAGTTCTAAATTATTCTGTGAAAACCTAACATTTTTATATCGACGTGTCTATTTAGTTTTAATTATTAAACTGGATTAAAACTATACATTATGTCGGATTGGTGGAATATTTTAGTTAGGATAGCGCGTTATTACGAGTTTGACGAGTTCGGAATATACCCGCGTTTTTAGAAAAGTTTCAATTATATAATGTATGGACAACTTTTGATCGGAGATTGAATAATTTCAACAACAACATGTACCTAACTTACGTAAAACAAATAAAAAAAAAAAATTTTAAAAACGCGTATAATTTAATTATGAAATAAATTCATTGCCTAAAATAATAATTAATAACTAAAAAAAAACGAAACGGTTCCTTCTTCGTTTTTGTTTTTTTTGTTTTATCAATCGTTTTTCTTTATTAATGAATAATTATCGATACAATAATACGTACTGAGCACGACGGAACGATGTTAAAATCAGGTTAGGGTAATTACCAGTGAATAAAAGTAAATTTGCGGGTATTTTTTCCACGTCTTTTCTGTTAGTCATTTCGCCGTTCACCTATCTACCTGTTGCGTTGCATAATTTTACGTATGCAAACATTGGAGTAATAATAATATAATCGTAATAATTTTTATGTTTATTATTATTTAATAACCGGGCCACGAGAAACGGGTACCGTTCACAAACGTTTTTTACTACCTACCTACTCGTCGTCGTCGTCGTCGTCGTCGCGGCGAATGACGACTACTTTCACCGCGGCGGAGGCGGCGGCCGAGACGTTTCACTCTTTTAAATGTCTATACACAACACGAGAGTGTTATTATGATTATATTATATACACGTGCGCACGAATTTTTTTACTAAAAATCTATATCGATATCGGTTACTTATCGCTGGTGGTCCGGTTATAAAAAATTGTATCCACTAAATACCTACGCGAATATAATATTACGTATATTGTGTATAGTTTTGTTTTCGATATTTTTTTATTCCTCATTATACAGGTGCTTAAGACTTATTATAAATACCTAACCTTATAGTCAAGTAACGCGTGTTAGATTAAAATAACAATGGTTTTTTTTAAAAAATACGATAATTATTAATTAATATAATATTGTATATAAAATCGAATGTTGTTTAATTAAAATAATAATAAACAATCTAATACAATAATTGCGCATTTCAAATGAGAAAAATACATTTTTTATTATTTTATTTATATAATGAGATTCAAATCGATCAACTTTTAGATTTAGATTATCAGTAAAAAAACATACATAATGTATATCATCTTGAAATTTTGAATGCTGTAGAGTATAGATAATAGAAACGTTAAGCATATCAAAATCTACGAGTCCTGTAGTGACTAAAATAAATATTAGTATCGTGACTTTAGATTCTGAACAAAGTGAGGAATTTATTGGTTTTACAAAAAATTTTTTTTTTATGCCTGAAATCACGATTTTGGGTTGAATAATGGTCCGATTGCCACCAATAGGGCTTTCGGTAGCAATTTGCATCTACTTGGTACTTTATTTAGCTCATTTTTTAAAATTTCTTTAAAAGTTTTTCCTTGGAAGAAGAAAAACTACAAAAAAATAACGAGAAAACGGCAAAATTCACGGAAATCATAGTCTTGTTGAAATTGATTTAAGATTTTCATAATAACAATGCAATTTCGAACGAATGGACTTATAAATTTTTTTGAGTATTCTCATAGGTAGTTTACACACGTAGTAAAATGTTGGAACAGATTATCAAGTTATTTTATTAAGTTTCGTTCGTATTTTCGAATGCAATATCATTGCATTCAACTCTTAATATAATAAACCACTAATTTCTTCGAGAACCGAAAGGACAAAGGAAGAACGACCAGAATCGACCTTCACGCTTTTTATTTTAATTTTGAAAAACTTATATTAAAACGTTATTGAACGTTTTTGTATAGGTACTCCGTTGTTAAGTAAAACAAAAATTTATGTTAAATTAAATAAAGATTAGTATTTTAATAGATTTTGTCTAAAACCCTATTTTATTAATAAATTCATTATATAGTAAATTTTAATTTATGGAAAAAGTATAATCGAATTCCTACAAATTATCTCATTCTATAACAATAAATAATTCACTTACTTGGACATTAAACAATGTTAATTTGTAATTTTGATATACCCAATAATTGAAGTTGCAAAACAAAATTAGGGATCTCTTTTTATCTTTGAAGAAAGTACATCCCCCATCCCTTTTTACCAATGGTGCCAAAGTACAAAATTATGTTACGCAAAAAATACCTGCCATCTCTAAAGTCTAAACATTTAAACTATTTTTATAACTTCTTTTATTTTTTGACCAATTATAATTAGTGTTTTTATTACCTGATCATATTTTCTACAGATTACCCACACTCTAAAACAAAATTTAAAATGTATGGCAACTACTACACATAATTAATATGAACATCAGCGCCACTGCTTTTTTCCTTATTATTCATAATAGTAATACTAACATTTTATTTGTATAGGTACGGAAAAATGTCTGAAAAATTAACTGAGGTACTCAGTGCGTCAAAATTTTAAGTCAATAATGATCTCACATTTTATTTAAAGTACAGAATAAGCTCTTATTATGTTGACGTTATTTAAAAAATATTTTATAAAATAAATGTAATTAACACAAGACGTGTTTAATCATTACTGGTGTTCACTTATTACATTATGTGTCCAATTACCTAATTATTTTATGAATTAATAATTTATTAGTTATATAATTTAATATTATAACATGTAGTCCATCTGTGTTTTTTCTCGATGATATAGTAATATCTAATGCGGAACATAATTTTAATTACGTTTAAAAAAGCATGTAAAGTTAGACTGTTAATTGAAATCATAAACCTATTTTTATTTTACAGTGATTTGTTATCGTGTTTAATTACATTACGGTATAATGACTCGCACATATTTTATTTGAATTATTAAGTAACATAATTGGTGTTAAATTATAGTTATGTTTAAATATTGTGATGGTTAAGGACTCGAAAAATGTGAGTGACCTATCATATACGTAGTTCTTGCAAATAACTTTTAATCTATCATATTATAAATTTAAATTAGATATATTATATTGTTTTTTTGCTTTATTATTGACTACAACTTTCTTATAAAAGAAGTACGGTAAAATGTCTGAAAAGTGTTTTGAAGTGCGTAATCCGTCAAAATGTTAAGAGAATAATCAACTCGCATATTTTAAGCACACGTAAAACTATTTGTTATATTATCGATTATTGCTTGAGAAAATGAATAAAAAATTAAATTATAATACAAAAAAAAAACTGAAACATACTGCCGATTACACTATTGTTTGTAAAATCATTAAAACTAATTTCTTGGACAAAAAAACAACAAAATATTCACATCTCATCGAATTCTGAGTACTTTTACCACGGTATAGTAATTGAGAACCTAGGCTATAACGAGTCGCAGTCGTAGTCATAATAATAAAATCCATATCCTATTAATTACCATTTATATATGTATATTATGATATATCTAATGTTTCTGATTGTACGCGTGTAATAATTGTATACTTGGTTAATAATTATTTCCGTGTATCGCAGTCACAATGACCGGACAAGACGTATTCGAATAAGAAGACGGAGAAAGAAAGAGAGAGAGAGAGAGAAACAAAAACTACGACGACGGCGAGAGTGAAATCTTCTTCGTAGGTAACCGTCGCACCGCGAACCGGATAACCGTCTTCGTCGTCATTACCTACTTAACTTATTACAGTGTTTGTTATTGTTATTGTGTAATTTGCGTAATAATAATGTAATAATTAACGGCCGAATGACACTAAAATATACTTTTGAAAGTAAAAAAAAAGCCAGAAAAAAAAACACCGAGATCTAAAATGAATGAAATAACAAAGAAGAATAATCGATTTTCGCGCGCGTATTATAGGAAACAGAACATTGTTACGATATTAGAAATATAATTTTATTTGGGTAGAAAATCGCCAACAGTTTCATCACATCTAACGAGGTAGTACGATGAAATACACAAATCGTTAACACTCGACGATTTAAGTCATACACAATCGGAAGTTAAAATAATAATCGTAATTTATTATTATTTGGTGCAACTTTAAACGGTCACCTAACTGTGCTGTACTTGTGTAGTTTGATTTGTACGCCAATTAAAAAAATAAACATATATATTTGTTGTTTCATATAAACGATTATTGTTTTCTAACTACGATTAGTTTTGATAATATATTGTAATTATGTTCGGTGGCGCATTTAAGGGGGGTGGGCAATGGGGCGAATCTTAAAATTTTAAGATTATTATATATTCGGCTTACAAAAGAGGGGATTATACAATTTTGCCCCAGGGCGGAAAATGTCTAAATGCACCACCGATTATGTTATTTTGTATAGGCAGTGTCACACGTACGTAATAAATAATTTCTTAATTTTATAAATGCAATCTACAAAATTGCCAAATTTCAATAATTCGTATGATGACTATCGATTTCAGCAATTAATGGCGTTATTAGACAAACAAATTTTCGATTTCAAAAATTTAATGTCTTTAAACTAATCTATTGTGCATGCTAAACACAAATGGTAAGCTGACCGTTATAACAGCTACCATTAGTTATTATGCTGGCGACACAATATTGTATTCCCTTCTGGTGCACGAGAAAGTATTATGAATTGTTATACACTTGCATTATCGTCATAATCTTTGTGTAATAAGCCTGTGGGTGCGAGCGCTATCGAAAATGTGAGAGAACGACAACGGCGATAGTAGTGGACCTTGGAGTCTTGGAGAGGGCGATTTGCTCGTACGGACGACAATAGTATTAATTATTTGTCGTTTAATCTTTGAACTGTTTAAACGAAATCGTTGAAATTCGAGATTTGTACGTCTGTATGATAATACACTGATGTTACAACGCGTCGCCTCCGTACTCGTTTTTCATAGATCGCATAAAATTAATGATACATATGATTAATATAATTTCGTTACGCGTATTTCATCAATTCAAACTCAATCTTGTTTACGATATTTTTGAATATATTGTAACGAAACGCGTGTTATTATTTCTGTTAAATATTTTTTTAAAAAAAAAATTATAAATTGCTTTTCTATTTAAATACTAAAAACAAATCACCTACTGAATATTATTTTGTATGCAAAATAAACGAATACAAATTGTACCGTTTGAATTACAGTTTAAATTGAAATTAATAGATTTATTATTAAATGCATATTTCTATAATATTTAGTATAGTTTCTGGATAGTATATATATATATATATTATAGATAGATTTTATTAAGAAAAATAATTGATTAATATAAAAATTTAAAAACATACGTTTTAATTTAATTTTCTTGTAATTTGTTCTATTTATCTCAATATATCTAATACTCGATCATATTAGAGTTTGAAAAATTTAATTTCTAAAACTAAAATATATAGAATACTTATAGAGGGTTTCCAGCTATGTTTGTCTCTGTCAATCATTTTTAATCTAATCACATATTTTTAAAATTTGATTTTTTCAATCCTTATAAACAAGTCACATTTTTCATTACTATAAATAAATTTGATTACTTAATTAAATTAAAATGTTTTTATATAAATTAAAATTTGAAATGAAAAAAAACTATTTATAGTCAGATTTTTCTAAATATTCGAATATTTAATTTAAAATAATAATAATAATAAAAAACATAAAAATAGATTATAAAATTATAATATGATTGATTAAAAGTTATTAGCAGACACTATATTATAGATAACCCATTTTTTCTAGTCCTTAACTATCACAATATTTAAACATATAATTTAACATCAGTCTCACATTACATGCTTTTTAAACATAATTATTATGATGTTCCACATTACTACTGTATCATTGAGAAAAAAACACGGATGGACTACATGTTATAATATTAAATTATATAACTAATAAATTATTAATTAATAAAATAATTAGGTAATTGGACACATAATCATCTGTAATAATTATTAAAACACGCCTTGTGATAATTAAATTTGTTTTATAAAATATTATTCACACAACTATTACTCGACAAAACTTAAATGTCAAAGTGGTTTGAATATCTATCATTACAATTAAAAAAAAAACTTTTCATTTTATGGAATTTTAATTATATTAATATTTAAGTACTTGCCTACCTACATAGTTTTCAATTATTTAATATTGCAAAACAGGTTGAATGATTTGGTTAAATATTTTGAAAGTTGTATATTTTCATAACGTTGATATCAAAGTAAAAACTGGTCTATGCAGGAAGAATAATAATTTTAAATTAAAAAGAAAAACTATGATAACGGTGTTGTATCTTGTAACTATAATTTCGGCTCGAAACCAGTATTATTATTATTACTTCCATTCAATAATCGGTTCCGTGTTTGTTAAGATTTTCTTTCAACTCATTTTCTTGTACTTACTTACAAAATATTTATTTCAATGTTTCACAATAATTTTCTAAACTGAAATGTAAACTTCTTGGAAGTTTTGTATTTTTACTTCTTTTTTGTCAGGTTGTCATTTATATTTTAATATTTATGTTAATTATTTTATAAATAGTATGCGTGTAATTTACAATTTTTCGTCGTTTTAAATTACATTCACATAACGTGCTTATCCCATTTTTTAACTTTATTTTAAAAACCATTAATGTACTTAAAATTGTAATTGTTTTAAAAAAATTAAGTTAATAATTTTAGTTAATACTAAAATTTTTAAATTATTTAAAGTACCTATATCGTGTGGTAATACAAACGATTTGTGTTTTGACGATTTATAATAAAAATACTTAGTAGGTAATTCTGTTTTATTGAGTATTTAAAACTAGATGTTATAAATATCTTGCCCAATAAGAAAATTTCTCATACAAATTCGATATCCCTATTCATGATTACACACCTGTGCTATATACACACGTACACGTACAATACTCTTTTTTTTCGTCTAATAGTCTCCACAAAAATTGATTCTCCATTACTCTTATCCCTATTTAATTTTCAGAGTCCCTTCCCCACTCGTTGATCTATCCCTTTCTATACTCCGCGTTCTTTCTCTAATTTCCTTGACAACTCGTCTATATTGTCTGTCAAGCAAACAACGACCCATCCTTTCTTTATAATTATATTCTTTAGCACTTATTTTCTGTTTATATTTTTATCTTTGAGCTTGCCCCGATTATATAAATTAATAAATCAAATAAGAAAAAAACGCAAACTATCAAACACTTATACGAATCGCAATTATTATGTTGTGTGCAGCATATGAATCATAAATGCAAACATGTATGCTTACGTGATGGCTAATACGATAATGCAGTTTCATTTTTATCGTTTCAAATATATTTTATTATTTTATTGCGAAATGTGTTTTTTTCGTCTCGTTATAATCTTTGGTTGATACCATAGGTGTAACCCAGTTGCATTCTGATTGATACTCGCACGCCGTCATCTCGTTAACTGCAAAATCGTCGCTGCTGCGTCGGCGCCACTCATTTACCTACTTTCCAATACGTTATAATAACATATTATATTTTATAGGTACCAAATATAATTATTATTATTATTATTATGTACTCGTTTCTGTTGTTTCTATCGCTATATAATACACAAGACATAAATAAAATATAATTGCAGTCATTCTTTAATTCGATTGTCATTCATGTCGACTGGACAGTGTGTACCTACTATCGTGTAGAATAATAAACGTGCACGTGCGAATTTTAGACGCTATGTTTAGGTTTTTAGTGGTAAAACGGTACAACGAAAGATGTTTATAAGGATTATTATAAGACCGGTGAATCAAAATAGATATCGATTTTTCACATACTTCGATACATGGTACAGGTTTTAACTAATTACTACGTTTATTTATAATATGTATGATCTTAAAAATCCGTAGATATCAAATAAAATCGAATTACATTTTTTTTTATGTATATATACTATAGATATATAATTTATACATGTAAAAACAGTTATTTTTAATAAATAATAAATAAATATTTTTTAAAGATAACGAGTAACATATAATATTGTAGTAACAGTCGGTAAATCGTTTATATACCAATATAACGTTGTACAAATATGATTAGGTGAGTTTAAGCTAATTAGGTAATTATGTAAAATTTGTAACCTTTAAATACAAAATAAGTACAAATTACAAAATATACAAAGTTTTAAAGTTTAAAAAAATTCAGAAATAAATCGATTAGATTAGATTGAAAAAAAAAAATTTTATTAATCGTATTGGGCAACTATTATCATAATAAAACAATTGATAAAAAAATTTATCGTTCGCTAAATTTTTTTAAAATTAATATCTACAACTTCAATAGTTAAATAACGGTTTTTTCTATATTTATATTATTTAATATCGATACGTAACATTGTAACAACTGGTTACAGGAATATCAAGTAATAAACTTGTCCAACCACGGTCATAACATTTTTATGTATATTTTTTTTGTAAATAATTGCCAAGCAAAAATGTTGAGTGACAATATTTTTAAATAAAAAATAAACCCGGATGTAAATGATACTCGTTTACGTTTAAATTTATATATCTAGTTTAAGAATTTTTTTTTAAGCATAACTATTTGTTTTTTCTTCTGGATACGCTGTTGCGAAAATATATTTTTATTATTTTAAGATATTATAGAGTTTGGATAATTCTGGCGTATGTACGAGTAAAAACAGGAAGAGTGCATAGTATTTCGAAACCTAGTTAAAAAGGTATCTGAATAAAAATATCGACGTTTTTTTCGTTTTAAATTTGTAATTTAAATTATAGGAATTACGATGAGACATTGACGTTATACAAAATAATACTTATTATACGAGAATGAGAGGATCTATCACATTTTATTTTTAAATATTATTAAAGTGATCGACCGATAGATTTATCCATTCGTAGCCACGTACTATAGACGGGTATTCTTCGTTTTCGCGTTCTGGACCATATTGATTTATCATCTCATATTTTTTGTTTTTTTTTTTATTTAGCACATAAAAACACCACGTAATAGGTTAAAAAAAACCATCATCAGTTGTCATCACAGTTGAGCAACAGTGTGTTTACATGACGCATCGAAGATAATTCGCGGTTGCTATAAAAAAAAAAAAATTATTCCAATACCTACCTCACTGTTTATATTATTTATAATTTGTATTATATAGTCTGTGAAGTAATTCGTATAAATTATAAAATAATACGAACGTTTATAATGTATTATGCACATATACATATCATTATGATAACAGTGACAATTATTATTTAAATAACTGTTAAATTGCATATACGTGTACCCAACGACAACAATAGATATTATATTATTATGTCATTGTACCGCGTATAGCGTATCATCACTATAATAATATTACGTAATTCCGTGTGTAACACTTAACGACATTGGCTTTTTTTCGAGAAAGTTTTAATATTATAATTAGATCTGAAGACGACGTTTAAAGCACTTAAAAATCTCAAATCGTATATGCGCTCATGCATTTAATAATTGAAAAACAGTGCATGTTTAGAAAACAAAGAAATTGCTCAAAAAAATTGTATTTATAAAAACGTTGAAGAACACGTTAGCAATAAAGTACCTATTCTGTAATCAAGAACATTTTTCATTTTTCATTCAGATAAATATTAAACCAAAGACCACAATAATTTAAATGTATTTATTATTTCTTTAATATAAGTGAAAAATAAAACCATGTCATTTTTATTAATTATCAAAATACACAAAACATTATTTCCTAAATTGACTTTTCGAGACCTAATGTTATGAAACATCTTTATTCTAGATGATTCGCATTGTTCTGCCTTTTATAATCTTTCTAAAAAAATATGAAAAAACTAGAAGTCTCGATTTATATACTATTAGTTTTCTGAAATTTACGAGTACAATATTAGAATTGTAACGCGTGTTTATTCTCGGTGTAATTAATGCCGATTTGTCTGTAGATGCATGTCAGAGTTCTCTAGTCTGAAAAGAAATAATAAGTCGGAGGGGTACTTATAATATAATATTTCGTGGATCGCAGTCATGCTTATTACTGTAATCTAATCAAACAAATAAAAAACAAACACAAAATGTGTTATAAATTTAGTTTTAAATAATTTACTATAAGTATACGATTTCGTAACCATCTACGATATTATATTATTTTATATAAAAATTGAAAAAATTAATGAATGCTTTATCAATTTCATTTAAAAATTATTTTAGTTGTAATTATTTAGGTAGGTACATGAATTAAAAATGTATTTATTCTTCGAATTTTTTTTTTTTTTAATATTTCCTAAATTTTGATCGACTAGTGATCACGTCATTTTCTACGTTTAAAATATAATTATATAAAGATAATTATTTATATAATTTTATTTTCCTATTGAATCATTCAATTTCGTAACCTCGAATTAAAATCGAGCATTTTTTTTTTTATGTAATAACTCTTTAATTAATTTCTTATATAAGTAAAACTATTAATAATTATGCGTATTTTTCATTAAATAAAAACAAAATTTTATTTCATAAATTAGGAATAATTTAATTGTTATTAGTTTTATATTTGTTATTGTTTTGTGCAAGATCGTTCATATCTCTCCGTGTCGTATGCAATTTATAAATATTATCTATGATCATAATATGAGGTGTGAGATAATTTCGTTTATAATATTTAACACTACGTTGATTTTTTAACTAACAGTTAAATTTTAATTATAAAATATAGGTTATATATTATTATTACATAATATTATCAGCGTGATATTATAAAAAAATAAACTTATTAAGTTCTCCAAGATTTTTTTACCTAGATAAATACGATTACATTAATCTATTATTTAAGTAGTTAAAAATATATTGTTGTTATAATGTTATATTATGTTATACATGTAGATAATATTGAATTTATTTTTACTGGACAAATAATTTATTATGATGATGATATGACGCAAATTCACTATTTGTCTGTACATAACAATAACAACAATTTACCGATAATTGCAATGACTGTAATATATTATTAGTGTTTGAAATTGCTCGCGCTGATAAAAATGTTAATATAAAAAAAATAATAATATTTTTAACACGAGTGTGAATATAATATAATAATAATAGTGGACCTCCTTGGCTAACGTCAACACAGTTCAACTATTGGGCGGTACCGGGAGACTGTGATCTAGATAATATATAAATAAAAATCATTTGTTTGTGCGGAACGTTTGTCAAGTGAAAGTGAAAATCCAGGTGCCTTTTATAGTTAACCTCGAGATAAAATGGATCGCCGCAAGCATTTCTGACGATTAAGCACTTTGCCGCGGGTTTCGACATTTTATCTCAAATTATTTTTCGACCGTATTAGTCCGCACACAGTCTCGCACCGTTATCGATGTACAACACGGAATAATGATTTTTTAAGAAGCCGTCTCGGCATTTTTTAAGAGTCGGAGATTAATTGGTCCTATATTAATATCTACCTATCTAAAACACCACTATTAAATATAATACTAATCTGTTCATACATTCAGTGACGCGTTTAAACATTTTCCGTCCTGGGAAAAAATTGTATATCCCCCTCTTGTAAGCCGAATATGTAATAATATATTTATATCTTGAAATATTTACCGCCCCTAAAATTTTGCCATCAGGGGAATTCGTCCCATTTGTCCCCCCTTAAATGCGTCACTGGCTGCATTCGATTACTATTAATCCCGTACAATAATATCGCATGCTTATATTCTGAGATTTTAATTATACGTAAAATCTATTTAATCTTACTACTTACTTAATACTTACTTATTAATCTCTAACTTAATTCGATTTATCTTATATTGCGTTCATTATTTTTGATTTATTATGTTAAAATTAATAATATATAAATCGCACATAACTTAATTTTTTTTTTTTTATAATGGATAGATAAGTAGATTAAGTAAATAAACAACATAAACAAACGGGAAGGTCGATTATAGACGTTATTTCTCAGTCCCATCGGTCCTCGGAGAAATTATAGTGATATTATATTATAATCAACATTTTAATGCAAAGATATTCGAAAATACGATTGTAAGCGAAATACAGTGTAAATATACTGATAATCCGTTTCAAAATTTTACCACGTGTATAAACTACCTACGAGAATGCTCAAAAAACTGTTCGAGTCTCTACGTTCAAAACTGCATTAGTTTTCTCAAAATTTCCCAAAAATCATAATTACATTTTGATAAATAGGTATCATTAAGTAATTAGGTATTACTAAACAATATATTGACATTTATGAATTTTTTTTTTATATTAAAAAACTTAAGTTATAAGAAGAAACTAAATAATGTGCCGAGACGAACAATTGAAACGAATCTTTTTTTTTATAATCACATCGATCGCGATGTTCCGAAATCTTTACACAACTGCGAAGGGCACCGGACTCATAAGCACCTATAACCTAGTTTTTGGTAAAAAAAAAAAAACCGCAAAACCACTGTTACAATAAGAACTATATGTCTATAGATATTGGTGTTTTATATATATATAAATATAAATAAATCGTTGCACTTTCCAATATTTTTATGTTTATTTTTTTTTACCATTATTCGTTACGTGCAATTCGTTACCATATATGCGATATACGATACACTCTTTAGCACTTGACCCGAAGGCGTATTTGGGTAACATTAGACGGTATACGCGAGGCGTAACTCGCGCAAATTGACACGTTAAACGCACTTGTTGTTACTTAAATAATATATCTATTATTTTCTTAAATGCATAGTTCATGTTTTTTATTATTATTGCGTAATCTCCGTTAATTAACACGTTACGCCGACGCCACGCGCGTCATAAAACCGCAAAATTCGGGTTAACAAGCAAATTAGGCGGTCGCGTTAGATTTGTTAAATTTGCTGACTGTCATTATCGCTTTACAAACATTTCAAATGTTTAAGCAAAGTTTTTTATTTAAATACGTATTTTAAATACTTTTAAAACAATTTCAATTTTTAACCATTATCATCATCATATATGCAATAATAATTACGAGTTAAATAATTGTAAAATAAATAACATTTATTCCATATTAAATATTATATTACATAAATAGTTTTAGTAATAATGAAGCTACGATTTATCTAGTATATAACTATATACAAGCGACAAGCATATCATTATAATCACAAAGACATAAATATATTTCATAAAATGCGGTATTTCAGAACCGACCAATTATAGTTATTTAAATGGCAATTGTTTTGATATATCTCATACGTATACTAATGATTATACCAATTATAAATATAAATAATTAGAGACCCCAAGTGGTTCGCGACCACCAAGTTGAGAATCACTGACATAATATACATATAGTAATAATAGGTACATAATCAATGGTTTAAGACTATAATAACCTACATTTCGCAGTCGTCAATACTATAATCCGAGATAAGATTTAAATTTAAATCTACTGATTATCGGTCGATTAAATGATAATAATCAACCTGCCCCAAGTATAGATCGACAACGATATTACGCAAGTACGTGTAATATCCGAATTCGGAAATTCGTTACGTTACGTATCGTGATGAGAAAACATTGAGTGAGAACTTAATTTATTAGATATAATTTAAGAAAGGAAATATACGAGTGAATAACTTTAATAAAAATTAAATACTTATTAAAATAAAAAAATTAATGTGACATTTATTAGTTCTAATTTATATTTATAAATACTAAATAGTGTAATAAATTTAAACAATTGTTATTTTTTATTATGAATAGTATTCATATTTAATAAATTTTATATTCATACGACATTGACGGGATCTATGGAGGGCTACAGTGATATTATGACCCAGTGTGTGTACTTGTGAAGTTGTGAACTGTTCATCGAACAACATCTATATTATCTGATTAAATAGATATTATAATTTAGTCTTTTTTTTTTTTTTCTGAACAGAGAGCGGGGAGGGAATCGCATTTTCATTACATCCTCCCAGCACCCAATTTAGTCTGATGTCAATATCAATAACGTTTATACGTACATAAATATTTGTATATCTCCTCTCGTGAAAAAATCCTACATGCGACACTGTCATATGAGAATTACATTTATTTTGATAATTATTTTCGTCTACTATTTTTTTGTATTTACTTATGTGTTGAACTAATTGATTCGAATGACTTAGAATATAATTTTCAATTAATTGGTTATCACTACCTAGAGAGCGGTACATATTTCATTCGTGTAGTTATTACACATGATTTTATAATAGAGCAAAAGCGTATACGCGGCAGTAGGTATAAAAAAGGTTATAATAAAATACATTATAAAACTCATTACCTGAATAGTAAATAATAAAATAAAACAAACTTAAATGCCATATTAATATATTAATTGACAATTATAGCTACAATTTATAATGCACGATTATGACTATTATGGTTATCTAATTTAATTATAAATAAAAATTAAATGTTTTCTGTATGAGTTGCGAAATGTTTAAAACAAATTGTTAGTATACTTAGGTATTAGTGATATTACACAAGCGTGTATTTAAACGTGATATTTTAAACTTTTATGATATGACATTACTAACGAGTTATGATTTTGATCGTTGCCGCCCTGTCTGGTAATTATGATTTTTATACAAGTATTAGGTAATTATATAATTTAATATAAAATTAAACGATAAAAATAACTTTCAGTTCCGTAATTATAAGAATAAATTGCAAAATTGGCGATAAAAATTATAGTTTTTAAATTAGTTACCTACTACTATTTTGTTAACCAGAAATATGAAACTTTATATAATAAGATTTAAACTAGGTTTCTGTATTAAAATATCTTTGGTGATAAAGTAAATAAAAAATAATACGTACTATATAAAAAAAATTAAATGATCGTGATATGTTTTTAAAATTTGAAGAATACCTTTGAAAATGATTAGATATTATATGCAGTTTATTATAGTTTTTATTTTAGTTTTTATACCAACGACAGTCTTAAATTGTATCTATTTAAATCTAATTAAATTTACTAAACGGGTAAGATTTAATGCCGATCGTTTTATTTTAAATGTGTGTTCATAATACATAATATTGTAACGGAACCATTAATGTAACACGTCCATTTCAATTCATTTTGGTAAATTGAATCTGATATTTATATTTTAAAATATATGTAACGTTTGTGAAAATTGTGGTAATGAAAGTTTGTATTCGGTTGAAAAAAAAAACATTAGAAAAATAACAAAACATTTTATCATTTTATTTAACTTATCTGTTATAAAGTTATAATTATTTCTTATAAATTAGTTACGTAGGTAATAGTAATAGTAAAATAATAGTATATCTATTATCAATTAATAGAGAGATTTTGGATCGCGTATTTTTATTTCGAATAATATACGAAAAAAATCACGTAAATGCACGCATGCGCAGTATTCACGGTATTTATTTTCTCATTGTTGGATACGTGAACGTGAAGAGTTTCCCGTATACCACGACGATAAAATATTAAACAACGTCAATATTTAAAGAGATTATAGGCCGAAATTATAAGATAACCATTATAAAGTAATTGAAATAAAGAATGTCAACTTTTTTTAAAACAAAACAATAGTCGAAATTGTTCGTTAGATATTTTATTTATATCAAAACGTCCATTACTCAATATGAGTTGTTGTTTTCTCCGATGAATTAAATGTTTTTTTTTTTTTTTTAACCTATATAGTCAAATGCTTCGATTTATTCCTCTTCAAATTCGTACAACTCAGCTATGGGAAATAGTTCAATTAATTCACGTTACATATTTATTATTTGTTGCGATAAATCGGTTACTTAGTATGGTCTATGAGTAATAATAATAATATTATAATTATAAATAATAGCGGTATTAATAAATAAATATTATTATAACGTCTTCTCGTATAAGGGTTCCAAAAACTATATTTTAAGATTGTAAACAAAAAAATAATTTATTTAATTATGTTAGCAATGGATTTGATTATTTTTAATTTAACAATATTTTCAAGTATCATGGATCGATGTTTGTCAGTATTAGCATTTTTTATTTTTACTTTGAAAATATCCTTTTTACGGAAGTAATTCTTAAATTAGTGCGAAAATATAAATAAGCCATATGGTTTTGGGACATCATCTTAAATTAATCCATAGTAGTTTCCATTCACGAATTGACATGGTTTCAAACTAGACGCTATAATATGTGTTATCAGTGCTATCTCTACACCGTTATTATCACGAACGTTGGATAGGTATGTGTAGGGGGGCTGAATTGGGTAAATTTGATCCACCGAGATATCAATACTTTACCGGTCCACATTTTATAATTTTATCTCTTTAACGTATATATAGCCAAATTGTTTATAAATTATTTTCTATCATAATTTTTATTTTATAATACAATACAATTTGAAAGTGTAACATTAATATCGTATTTTTCAACACATTTCCAATGTATTTTTTTACCGGCCCACCGAGATTTTCTCGATAATTCGCCAGGCCAATCCGTGGTTGGTTATGTGCACATGCTGGTGCAATGTCTACCGCATTCTCGGTTGGTACTATGCGGTTACCTCTCGCCTTTGGTCCCCCGCCTGTTGCGCATCCGAGATGGAATATGCACTAACGTTCAGTTTCAGGCCTCTAGTACTTTTCCGGCGTATTTTAGAGTAGCTTTACACCCCATTTTCCACGTTGTTCGTATTTGTTTATTTATTGTTTTGTTCTAGATCATACATTCGCACCGTCACCTTCGCACGGTGATCACGCGAGTCGAACAGTTCCGGTCGACAACAACGAAAACAACAATGACACCATCGGGTCATCGACGGTGCAGTGACGGCGCCGTCGCGTTAATAGCATGCAGCCTAGTGCTGTTGGCCGCGGTGGCCAGTTCCGGGGCGTCCGCGATACGTCACGTGGACGACGCACACGGTCAGGACGCCGGCCACCACGTACACCGTCGCGACGTCACGGCACTTTTGGCCACGTCCGGGGACGCGGTCGTTCGGGAGAAGAGGACGCTGCACAAACTGAAGCCGCTCATAGTGCTACCGGCCAAGATTGCGCTGGGCACTGGCGCCAAGCTCGTGGCCGGAGCCAGGCTGGGTGCGAAGGCGGTCGGATTGGGCGCGAAAGCACTGGGCGTCGGCGCGGTTGGTTTGAAGGCAGTCAAGAAAGTGGCCAAGGTCACGGTGAAAGCGGCAACAGCGCTCGGCATCAAGGCGGTGCTGCTCAACTTTTTGTTCCAGGTAAAACAATTGCGTGGGTCTTACACCACAGAGTATTGAAACTAATAGACCGGATTGTAGGAATCACTTGCCAAAAGGCAAAGACAATGTAGATGTAATGTATTTTATAGAAAACTAAGATAAGACTTATCAAACGATCGATAGTACAACTATTTGTTTTTCTTGATAACCAAACATCTATTACCACATAATAATAGTAATAATACTGGATAGCAGTCTTCTCATTATTAGTGAAACACGACGTCATATACAAAAAGGAAAACTCTGTAAAAAAACGTGTTCTCACTTATCAGACTAACATAATAATTTAATTTATATTCATACTTTTTATAATCCAATAAAAAGGTAGAATAATAGAAAATTACTACATAATTACATTAAAATAGATGAAAATAAGATATGATAAAATGCATACAAATTTTATCCCAATACTGATAAGATTTGTTTACAGACTTTTTTACTTTGTAAATGGCGGCTGTTTTAATCGTATTGTCGCGATAAAGAGCAAGATGGCCATCTATTATTATTATATATCTTTAACTATTACATTATATTTACCATAGCGATTATAAACCGATATTAGAGATAAGCTGGTTCTGCTTTATTAAAATAAAATAAGGTAAAAGTTTAAAGGAATTTTAAAATAAAAAAAAATAATAGGAGAAAGATAAATAAAATATTAAGGAATTATTAATTTATAAATGACGTATAATCAATGTGTATTTTTATATGTTAAAATTTGTATTTAAAAAAACATTCATAAATTGTCAAGATGTATTCTATATTTTATAATTGTCTTTTTATAGAAAATTAATCCTATTATTGCAAACAAAGACGGTGCAGTGGCCAGTATGCACATAAATATTCATAATATCATAATAATAGCAATTTATATTATAATACGATATATTATGGTGCTTTATAGAAATTTAAATTATTAGGTTAAGATTTATAATACAATAGAATAACATCCAACAAATAAATAAATTTTTTTTTTAATATACAAAGTAGTTTGTTAAACCTATTTTAATCATAAATCATAATGTGTAACTTCACTTTTTACCAATTTAACTTTACATCAATTAACGATTCATAGATAAATAGTCCGTATTTTACATTAAAATTTGTACGGATCTATATTGATCATCAGATCATCATAATTTATAATGCATATAATTATGCATTGTTAAAATAAGTAAGTTATTACTATCAACAGAAATTCCAAAGTTATGTTAATAATGGTATCAAACAGTCGTAGACCAGTGCGATATATATTATATTTATAGTTCTCAGGATGATAAAAATTATGGTTTAATTAAATATATCGACAAAATAAACAAATTTAAATTTATTATGAACTTTCAAATGTAGTATTTATATTAAATTTATATTTTTATCAGTTATTCTTTATTAGTTTTTTTTATCTTTGTAAAAAACAAAGAACAATCTTAAGACGCGGTATGTGTATTTGGGTTCATAACATCGTATTATACATATATTTAATAATGTGGTGTATTAATACATTTTTTTTTCGTTTTCCCGTTTAATAGAAAATCAACCAGGTGATAGATTTCAAGACTCGTTTGCTAAGCAACCTTGACCAACGAAATCGACAACAGAACGCTCAGTTCTTATCACCATCGAAATCATCTATAGGAAATAAGGTAAGCCAGAGAAACTTACCATATTGCGAGTATTATAACTCTTAAGATGTTTGTGTGTAATGTATGAATTCAAGAGCAAGCTTTATAACACCAAGTGTGAGGAATTGAGTATTGACTAATTTTTGGAGAAAATAAAAAAAAAACCGTTAATTATTAAAATTTTCACAAATCGTTAAATTTCCATGTTATAGACCGGTGAGTTTTTTTTTTTATCATTCCGCGATTCATACTGTGAGAATATTGATTCAACTCGATGTTAAAAAATATTATTCGTGAGCATTGTGGATTTTAATCGAACCGTTGTATAATAATTAACATATTTCATACAAAGTTGAAATTATTTCGCATCTAAACGTGAGATTGTGGAGATTTGGCGAGACTGAGGAGTATGAAGTGGTGACTTATTATATCACTATAACACTAATTTAACAAAGCGCACTATATAATATAAATGCACAAAATTTTACTAACTTAACTTATAATTATAATATGGTTGGTTAATGCACTGACATAAACCGTATAAATCACCCAAACACTGCTTTCGACATCACCAATACCACTCATCGACAACACCGAAACCCAACAATACTACTAAGTACTAACCTCCTTCGTAGTGGTATAATTCTAAAATATTCCTGAGAAGCTACATTTCTAAATATATCGAAAATAAAAAAAAAATGATTTATTTAGAATATCGCTATGTTTATCCAATATATATATATATATTTTTTAAAAGAATAGATCATTTTTAAGTTACCTATATTGTTAAATTATTTTGTTTCTGTTTTTAACATCACATGATAGAATTAAAAATTTAATTGTTTAATTTTTTTTCTCCTCATTGTCATCGATCTTTATCTAACGCGTTATTAAGTCTCGTTGGCAAGTGTAATTGTTATCAGGTGGATAGGCAAAATATTTGTATCGAACTCGACAATTTATTTGTAATAATAATTATTTTGCACGTAGGTATGATGATATTTAGGAACACTGTAACGATTTTCAAAAGATCCGATGAAATCGTTATTCTCAAAATCTAATGTTATAGATACATATAATATAGGTTCTTATTTAATTGCGACTGCAGAAGACATATAGTTATGCTAAGTATAGGACTGAGCAACGACAATCCTTCTGAATAAATAATTTTTAATCTAAAAATATTTTCAACGGTTATTTTTTTTAATTATTTTTTACTAATCAATTACATAAAAATCAGAATATATAAAATAATAAATTGTTAAAACTTCGTAGTAGGGTACTTAGAATATAAGCAAGTTATGAGTTCGACAAATGGTAAACCGATTATTCCTTATTGTTTACTGAAAATTCACATTTCTATGACCAAAGCGATACACAACCGAAACGGTTTTAATTCGCATAAAATTCCGTTAAAACGATGAGAAAACTATAAGAGTGTAGACATACGTAAAAAAAAAAAAAAACTCCATCGAAAAACATTAACATTACCATACACAATAATATATATAATATATAAGTATATAATCGACGACGAAGACAGTTTTAACGAACGTTCAATAATAGTCAATGTTGGCTGACGCGCGATTTTCGAAGGAACTTTGAACACAATTTTAGAGTCGCCGGAGTCGAAAATGTTCAATGTTCTTGCGCCAAGTCGATAAGAAGATAACTCTCTGTCGGAGTGTTATTCGTTTATAATTTTCAAACAATAATAATAATAATAATAATAATATACTTATATATTAATACATTTACTGATACTGATAGAGCGTTACAAACAACGTGTTAAAAACAAATTTTCGTACATAAAACCTTAAACTACTGTCTCATACTTTATGCGGTGCGCATACGAACAACGGGGGCGTGATAATTGATTTTTCGACGATCGATCGATCGCGCCTCAACAGAGGGAATCGAACGTAAAAACGACATCGGTTATAAATAACACGACCGTGACGGATACGACTGTGGTGCAGATGATATATTTTGTGTTGGACAAAACAAAAATGTAATTAATAATAGGAATAATGAATAATTTTTGTGAACAAACTTAACCGGAACGTCGAACGCGCGCGTTTTTTTAGGAAGATGCGGCTGCATTCAACGGGTTCGCCGCGGACGCTACCGGCACCGTCGCGCTGCCGACCAGTTTCATTGCCCCGGCCGACAACCCCAATTTCATGACGGCAGCACAACCGCCCGTCGGTTTCGCTCCCGGTTCGGCCCTGATCGCCTCTCAGCCGCCGCCAACGTCAACGATCTTTGGCGAAGTGCCGCAAAACTTTGCCGACCCGCAAAACTTCGGCTCGCGACAGAAATATTCCGACAGGCCCAACTTCATTGGCGGTCCGTCGGGTTTCGCCGCGACAAACGACGACGGGTCTCCGTCGTCGGTCACTTCGTTCTAACGGGGCGAAGAAACAAAAAAAAAAACAAAAACCACCAACGATCGACACACAACACGGAAAATATTTCCAATCGATAGTCTATAATCAAAAATAAAAAATCAAAAAATCATCATAAACCCGTTCATCGTTTGTCGATGATCAGTCGGCACATTTCTCATCAACAGCGCCATTCATCATGCCATTCATCAAATAATATTTTATTATAATTAGTCACATTGGTCACGTAGCGATATTTTAATATTTTTATATTTTTAAAAATCATAATACGTAGTCTTTAATTAAGCATGCAGTCATATAATTGTAGTATCTACTAATATCTACCTAAAGTCAGGCTCGTAGCCGGGAATTTCGAGGAAAAGATTGATTTTGTAATTTTAATGCAATACAAAAACCATTAATCTCGTTAATTTTGTAATAATTATTTGTCTTTAAAATAACGACAAGATACAAAATTTCGATTACTGAAAAAATCAAAATTTATAATTTACCCGGAATACTTGTTTTAAATACCAATAGGCCGCATAAACTATACTAAGTGTTGTAAATTATTATGAGATTTGTATATTTTTAGATATATTTTCGTGTCGATAATTGTGTAATACCATACCTAGTTAAAGTAAAAAATACGTTCGATAATATTATTACTTAGTTACGAACATTATTTTTACGTTGAATTCTGTAATTTTCGATAATGATTTTATACTTACATATCTCATCAGTTTTATTACACGATTTGTAACGAGAATAATTTTTGTGCTATTATTACAAAAAAATATATATTTTTTTTTTATCGATTTGTCTCCGGATTATTTGTAATACAGTATGCATTGAAAAATTGTTAACCTAAACCATAGATTAATATATTAATAGATGGGACAATATGTACATAATAGTTTACCGTTCGGTCATTTTTAATCAATAAATACGTTAGATCCTCTAATTGGATTATCGTTAAAAGTATATTTTCCATGCCCAAACTGTGTTAAGTATGAACACAATATCACTTTTTATTTCCAAAAAAAAAAAAAGACAAAAACGATTTACCTATTATTATTTATTATCTATGGTTTTAACCGAATTCATTGTGAAATCTATACAGTTTATGTTTGTTTTATTTTTTACGATTTTCTCAATCCTTTTACCTCCATTAATTACGGATAGGTGCATTGTAAAATAATGTTTTTATTATTTATAGGTACATTAAATCATGACATCATGATGGGCCGCTATTAAAATGGCTACAGGCTACGGGTTTGCAATATTATATAACCGCTTAATTTAATTTACAACGATTAACATCATATAGTTTAGTCATGTGACCTCGAGGTGTTTAGCGCATACCTAATCAAAATCAAAATTTCATACGATATTATGTAATATAATTTTCATTTAAGCGATGAACAAGTAAACGGTTTTCGTCTACTTTACACGAAAAAAAGTACACTTTTAGATTCTATACGTCTTGTCAGGTCGTGTTTAAATATTTTACACGCGAGTTTGAAGTGTGAATAATGATGATGACGAACGATGTAGGTATACTTTCGCGTAAAATTGTACCTAATATCATATTATTCTGAATTATATAAAATAGTTACATATCAGTACATAATATATATTAGGTAGTCTCATCTTTTCGCAATTAACGATTCCGTAAAATATCGTGTGTATCGTATAGTCATAACTTTCATAATCGTGTCTCATCATTTTTTTTTTTATATTAGTTTTTTACAACTTTCGTCATATCGTTGCTAAGCTTAATTAACAACAATATTTTTTCTCGTAAACAGTATCGCTCGCTCGCGATATTATACAATAACGCAATATTGTACGGATAGCAAGAATTGTACATAATGCCAATCGATTTTATTCGCGCCCGCCCTCGATTTCTACAAACAAGTTGACGATGATTACACAATTATTTTTGTACCGAATCGTTATAGTTTTAAACGGTCTTTTCTCATTCTATATAAATTGCGTATTTTTTAATTCTAATATATTTGCTAACTTGTTTGTTTAATTAGACTAAAATTAAAGGATTATACGATTGTAGCACGCTTTTTTTAAATTTTACCTCCGATTTTCTATTGTATTCGATAGAAGCGACCGATTTAAACATTATTATTAACCGTTTCTGAAGATTAAACACTCATCAAAGTACAACCTAACCTAGTTGGGGCTGTTGTATTATAAAAACAACGGATTAATTACATTTAAAACGCATGCGATTTCCAAAATTTATATGTAACACTTTTATTTTTTGATTACTTGGTTTTTAATTATAATTATAAACTTTATAACGGAATAATTCATTACGTTTGAATTTTAATTGAAAACAAAAAAAATTACCAGAAATAATTTTATTAGTACCAATACAAAGTGTTATCACTTAAATTTGATAACTTTGCATTGGTTTTATATTATAAAACAGTGAATTATCATGATGCAGTTTGAATTATGTACTACTATATATTACATTATAATATAAGTAGGTAACTAATATGCATTGCATGTATTTTGCCAGTTTTTTATATTTTTTAATTACCTATTAAAGTTTAATTTCTGGTTATGCATTTCTCTTTACATACAGATTCATTCCTAATATAAATAATTTAATTAAATATCACGTTATAACGATTGTATAATGTATAGGTACTATCGTTAAAACACTAAAAAATTTAAATTTCAGTACACATAACAATATGCAAAATACATGTTATAAAATCAGTTTTTTATATTGATAATAATCTAATGTACGATTTACCAGAAAACGGAAAAGAAATTCAATAAAATAACATTATATTATCGATTGTTGTGTATTTGATCGAATATCCATTTTTTATTGTTCAATATGAAATCCAGTATTTTTTTTATTTTATCCTAATTATTGTGTCATCCGCGTTTATTTTTTTAATCATACATCATCCTTTAAATTGTATAAATAAAATATAATTATTATTGCGTTCGTGATTTCTCTTTCTCTTTCTTTTTTTTTTTGATACTAGTTATATTATTATTATTCTTCCGGCCTTATTATATTCTTGTAATATTATTATATTATGTAAACAACGTAAAGTCATATTAAGTTTCCAATATGCTAAAATTGCATAATTATACTTAGCCATCGTGTTTTAATATAACCAATTATTATGTATATATACGAAAATAAATATATTATTATTAACAAAACATTTTTGTGTAAAGGTTACCATTATAACATTATAAGTGATAAATAAATATTATATACGTATAGTTATGTTAATGTTAAGTTAGTTATTTTTATTATTATGTAAATGTTTTTTTTTTATACTGCCTTTTATATTCATATGTGGTGATATTTACGAATAATTTTTTTAATGTTCGATTTTATTTAATTATATAAAATAAAATAAATTCGTTTATAACATTTGTTTTTTTTTTTATTATTATTTATTTAGAGTTAAGAATTGGGATAACTTTTGAATAATTTTTAGTTTATAAGTTATTCGGATACATTTTTAGTAAACATATTTTTCAATTTTTGAGGAATATCCAGTAGAACGTTGGTAAATAATTATTATGTGATAAATAGAGTGGATAGGTACTTAAATACTGAATATGCTGAATAATTATTTAATAAATAAAAATTGTTTTACAAATATCATTGCCAAGGATTGGTTAATTAATTAATTTTACTTCACTTGGGCATGGGCAAGTACGCATATCAATTATGTTATTATATAATATTTGTTAATGTTTAAAGCAATAGCAATACAATGCAATTTTTAGAACATATTTGAATAATATTTTTTAGTGCACTTTTTTAGGTCACAGAAATCTTAACCTTAATTATTATTGTGTGTGTATTTATTTTATTTATACATACACGTAGGTAGTACGTAGGTAAAAATCTTAAAAGTACATGTGTATGTAACATATTAACATTTAACACCATATGGTGAGTATAATATGTTTGTTTCATAAAAGTTATTATAGTTGATTTTTAGTGTAGTTTTATAACACGTTTATTGTGGGTTTGTTTAAACAAAGGGGATATTATATTTGAAAAATAGATCATATTTTCGAATTCCCATTGATAGTATTATAGTTGGATTGGACTACAGGATTTCGATTATTTCAAGCATACAACCTATTTACTAATGGGAATCTGACATTAAAATAAAATAAAAGCTTTTTAAGACAGACCAAAAATTGATAATTTAACACATATTAGCAGCAAAATATATTCGACAATACTGGTTATCGATATCGATTGAGATTTTATGTAAAAATGTATGCAACAATTAATTTGATATCCATTTTTCTGCCTCGACAATATAAAATGGCTTTTCGATACACGCTATTAACAACCTTCTTTTGCTTAGAATACACTACCTACCTATATGTTAATTATTTAGCATTTATTATTATTATTATTCAGCACTTAATTATTTAATATAAATATTATTTTTAAACTCGAAATGTTCATAGCCATATGGATATGAATGCTTAGCCATATGGTTGGACGACGGACATCAACATTAAAACATATTTTCGTCTATTAATATTATCAATTTTAATCATCCGTAAAATATGAATAAGCACAAAATATTTCGTTTGGAATAAAAATCTTAATAGGATATTAAAAATAAAAATAATTTTCGGATTTTTAGGAAGACGATGATTTCTTGGCATCGTCTCCGGGCGATCAGCAAGTTTTGGCCCAAGAACAATCTAAGTCGCCAACAGTTGCGCCACTCCAAGATGACGATGATGTGACTTTCGACCCCAACAAAATCAGTCTCCAGGTTCCGGACAGACTTTTTGGACCAAGTTTCACAGCTGTCAACAGCATATCGCAGATCATCGGCAACGTCGTGCAGGTATTATTGTTATGTATTGTCATAAGATAGGTAGACACGTTTAACCATGACTTATTATGTCGTTTAATTCTATTACTCAACACCAAATCAAAAGTTATTCGAATAGGTAGGTACTACTTTTATTGAAAAAATTCTGACTAAAAATATTATTTCATCCCTTAAACCTATTTCTGCATACCGTAACGTTTTGGCAATTGCAGACAGTTATCTCTACATTTGATAATTTATTAAGTAAGGGGAAGGGTAAATATAAAATATTCGATAGATGAAAATGGAAAGAGAGGATATACCTTATTTTTTATACCCGCAGTGTTGTACAAAGATAACCCATAGTTTATCTAGATAAAATGACAGATAATTGATTTTAAATTTATCTAGATGAGATAAATAGATAACAGTTAATTTTTTTATTTAGACAAGAGATAAAATATAACCAATTTTATTTATATAAATATTAAATAATTAATATTTAATATTGTAGTTCCAACGTTCGCACTCGGCGTAAACCATAGCTGTTATTATCATGATTATTTTGTAAATATTATTATTATTAGTTATAAACTATCTGATGGTCCAGTTAAAACTATAAATAGTGTTTACAGAGCGCGGTTTAAAATTATTTTTTAAATCATTGATTGAATAACTATCTAGACGATTATTTCCATATAGTCTATATTTATTTATCTAGATAAGATAAAAAGATAACTAAATTTATATCTAGATTATTTAGAAAATTCACAACACTGCTTATAGGGTATTCCTATAGGTCCAAATTGGATTATTGTCTATCATTTCACATAAAGGTACGGTTTCGTTTATGCGACTGGTCGTAACGACTGAACGCAACGTACCGACTGATTTCCTTAATGCGACTACACGGCCACAAAGATATTGATTAGGTTAATAATCAATTTTATTGGTTTATCCTAATATTGTTTTATTATGCATTATATTTAATTTTCATAATTCTTTCTACTGCGACGGAAAAAATAATTATTAACAAAAATAAAATAATAATTACTCTTCTATTAGAGGAAGAAGAAGAAGAAGACAAAATGTACCGAAACGTATATAGCCTTTATGTTTATCATACGAACTGTCATAAATTATACGGTGTTTTTCTACTTCGTTGACTAATATTTCATCATTATTTGGCGAAAATTTCGACAAAATAATTTTAGACGTTACGCAGACCACTGCTTCCAGAGCAGTATGATCTCGAGTCGCAACGACCGTGTTTGGAACGCACACGTCGATCGCACATTGGAAACCACTTGCCCAAATTAGATATAGAGCAGTCGTTAGCGACCAGTCGCATAAACGAAACCGTAACTTAAGACGGCCCCCCGATTTTTTATCAAATTTTTTTTTGAAACTGCAGTTTAGTGAACGATGCTAGACGGTAAGTACCAACGGGAAAACGTCGTTTGCACCTACTTGTAAGACGAGAAAATGTGTTTGTCCCGTATATAATGATTACCATGCACGGGGAACATTATTTTCTCTTTCTGTACGGATTGAATCGGTCGAATCGGTGAAATCGATGAAACGTATAGAAAACTTAAAAATTATTGTAAATTATAAATAGGAGGTAGCGCGTATATAATAATAATTATTATCACGATTGTTGTAGAATACCGCCGGGAGGTTAGCCCGGTTCGTGCAGGCGCTCAAGAATTCCATTTTCCGCAAAGTGTCTGCCGTTTCGTCCATAAGCAACTCGAGCGGTGGCGGCGACGGTTCGGCGACGGGCACCAGAGGATCCAGAGACGCGGCGACCGATTTGGGAGACGACGGGCTGGATCTCGATCCACTGGACGAGGCCATATCGTTGTCGGCGAATGGCAAAAACGAAAAACGAAACACCGAAACGACGAGTGCCACAGGTGTCAGCGCGGTCGATGGCGGCAAAACTAGCGCGACCGTTTAACCGAGTAGTCGAGCGCGCGCGCGTCACCCGTTGTAATTATAATTATATTTTTTAATAGCTACGGATTAGGACTCGGGAGTATATAAAATGTCCCAAAAAACAGTCGCTTTTCCTGACCGAAAAATTCACGTTTACGAAAAATTTTTTTTTATTGTCACTTCTCCACTCATCCGATCGAATTTAAAATGAAAACATAACGATTCGTCATTATAAAAATATAATTTCAAAGCGAAAAGACTTTCACGACCTGCCCTACACTCAAGTTCGTAACAGGTAACTGCAAGCTTAATTTCACGTCAAATCATTCGTTTTGGGTACCTATATTTATTAATACGAATTATCTAAAAAAAAAACCACTTGAATCACATCGATTTTCAACACACCACCGATATATTGACTCATTGTACAATATTATAATTTAGATGAACATTTTCTGAAGAAAATTTCAACGGACTAAATTATTCTATTATTTATGTGTACTTTTTCGTGGTAGATTAACAATTTATGAGAATCCTCGACGCTCAATGTCTTGCTAAAGTCAAGAATATAATCAATCAAAACTATTTGCATATTATGTAAAAAATATAATTTAATACATCATAATGGCAAACAACTATATTTTTATATGAACATAAATTATATATACAATTCCGTTGCTCCAAACTTAAAAAAAAACCGAATTCAAACATATTTATATTGATCCAGGGTATTAATAAGAATAATAAACATTTCATTGGGACACTCCAGAACTCTGAATAATATGTATGTAGGGAATTATAGACTCGAACGCGAATAATTAATAATAATATAATATTTTATTGTATATAATATTATAATTTGTGCAATGATCATTATTAATGTAAGTACCTATGTTATTACCTGCAGAAAATTTACAAAGTGGTAGAACGGTCCTTTTATTGTAAATAATTTAAATATAAGTAACTAGGATATAATATTATTATTTATATAAGTAGACAATACAAATTAATAATCAAAACGAAACGCGAAAATCGTATGAATATCGTAGCAATTAATAACTGTAGGTACACTTATTATTATTATTATTAATATTATTGTACTATATTGATACTTTATAATTGTCCCATTTTTATAATGTTTATACCTAATAAATAAGTAAAAAAAAAAAAAAAATCATGGTTATAGTTAATCGCTTCGATTGACGTATATATTGACGTTTTTCGTTAAGTTATTAGACATCTATTTGAAATCTGCAAGTCGGATACTTAGATCGCGTAAAACGCATCGAAATTATTTACAGCCGATCAATTTTTTTATATTACCCATAATGTTACCTATATTCCATTACCGTTTTTACATTTAATTCATATTTTTTATTTCTTCCAATAATCAAAATTAGAACTGATCTACTATATAATTTTTTTTATTTTTTTTTTTAATACTGATTAAAGTAACTAGGAACAAATTATTTGTTCCGTTAATTTATTATAACTAAACTTTTTTTGAAATATTTCCATTTCAAAACTATTATGATTCGTAAGATACGAATACATATTGGCCACTATCTTTTTTCGCTCTTAGAAGATCCTACGTAGGTAGTACGTACATTAAGGTAATATTTGTTGTTAAATGAAGTACAGACACTAAAAACATGTTTAATCTAACATTTTCTACATGAATACTTTACCTCTTTAGGTATCGTTTATATTTATCAGTTATAATGCATATATTATTTTCTATTTTTTAATAGACAGTGTTAGTTACTTAACTTACATAAAAAAATTTCCAAAACAATAATGGTCGACTGAAATATATTAATAATCGAAAATTGACTGAATGCGATAATATTTAAGATTTAACTATCGTGTAAAAAAAAAAAATCAATTCTTTAATTATTATTTGTTAGATACCCACCTGTTACCACATATTGTACCGTAAGTCCGTAATAATTATTATAATAATAATACGGATATTTATGTAATATCATAATTGCATGATAATATGACATTATTTCAATTATTCTATACTTTGTAAATGTTTTATAATTTAGGTGCATTATACCTACTACTTGTAACGATGTTTTTTAGATTATATTTATAATGTTATATGGACGTATATTATAATATACTCTATTTATAATATTATTTTAATTCGATGTAGCGTCTTTTTCGAGTATTTTTTTTTTTAACACATGTGCAGTATAGCTTAAAAACACGTTAAACGTATTATTAGTTACCTACAAAATATATATCAATAAGGTACGTATATAATATAATATATAATTTTATTTTCGTAGTAATTTTTTACACAACAATTTTTTAACCTAAATTAATAATGAATGGCGCAAATAAATAGTAAATTTTACTTTTCATGTTACTATAAATTTCAAATACTCGTGTGTTAAGTTACAAAAAAACACATATTAAATTTTTAAGAAAACATCGAATAATAATAATAATTCATCGAAGCTGGACAATTTTATATGACAAATAACAAGAAATAATTTATTACTATTGGTACAGGTAATGATTTCCTAATACATGGTTAGCTCATCATGAAACTAATCATTATTATTATTGTGTATAATATAAGACATTTCGTTTTAAATGTCAAAATAATTCTTATACATTTTTATACTACAAAGACAATTAATAATAATAAAAGCAAAGAAAACATGATTGTAATACATTATAACATAAATAGTTAAAAAAAAATAAAGAAATACAAACTTTAAGAAATAGATTTCATTATACAAGGGATGTCCCCACTTTGCCCAATTGATTAACTTACCTTAAATCTTTAATTTGATTTTATTAAAATATTATAATTTAAAAAACAATCTACGGTTTACACTGTTCACGACGTATACTTTTCATTACAAAAAAAATTATTAAAAATTACGTTCAAAATATTATGATATATTGAAATCAAAATATCAAATAACCATATTATTAAGTTATATGATTCGTTAAATCACTACTTATAAAGTTTGGAAGTTTCAAATACAGCGAAAAATTATTTTTAATGTATTAACCTTACGCCATATTATATAAAACCCTCGAGCAATCACGGTAATAAATTGACTCTTGTTTATCCAATTTACATATTAGCCTGCCATACGTGAGCAGATTTATTAACTGATTTAGCCCGGCGAATTAAATCCGTTAGTCTGTGATGGATTTAGTCCATAACTAAATACTGTTATTTACTTGAACTAACATGTATAAGTACTTGGAACAATATTCAGTAAATTAATAAAACTATGGTAAAATACACGTATCTACATTAATAAAATGCAACAATTTGTTGATAAATAATTTTTTCGTATATTAAATTAAAAAACGCAATGTGGCGTATCCAATTACAATAATTAAATTTATAGTACGCTTCATTTACAATATTTTAATAAAAAAAAAAAATTAAAAAAAAGATTTGTTTCCATTGTTACCTTATTTAATTAGAAATACTGATGTAACTATTAATAATTAACAAATACAATATTATAATAGTTTAATAATATAATTCAAAAATTTCTTGAATTTAACTTGCAATAATTAATAACACAAACGAACTTTAATCACTTTCATTTATATTTTATATGGTACAACTTGTCAACATACATAATATTAATAATTTATAAATATAGTATACATAATTTTTTATTATTTTACTTTTTTTCAAAAACCAGATGTCTGTTTAAAACTTTGATGGCAGTGTAAATTCTAAATCTTATAAATAAATAAATAAAATATTAGTTGTCAAACAAAATGCATGGGTGATTATATGGAATATTATTAATTTGAAATTAAATGTTTTCACTTTAAAAAGATAAAGTAGGGAATAATCAAACAAATATTGTTTCCAGTTCAAAGATATAATTATTATGGTCATTGTGTGGCATCATAAGATTTCATTTAAGAAATGTAGAATTTTCTCTACTAGAGTACTCTTCTAAGCATAATAATAAAAATGAAGGTTTTAAATTTGTTTGTATTCTTGCATACTCCAAACAAGTATCATAATTATGTTGTGACAAACATTAAAATAAGATAACCATAAATGTACGAAAATGAATTTTAGTCAGGTAAGCATAAAGTTCAATAATCTATAGTACCAATTTGTAAAGGATATTTTTTAAAACTAAATGGCGATTTTTTTTTAAAAAAAGATATTGACATTTTAATAGAAGTTGATGGTATTTGTGTTAATATTGAAAATATTTTTCTATGAAATTTATATTGTCAGAGTGTTTAAAATAATTTAAACAAAACAATATTTTAAAAGCATGAATAAATTGTATAGGAGTTGGATTGGTATTGTTATCAGTTTATTGTCTAAATGTACAAAAATTATTCTCTAAACAATCTTGGTTCAGTCTACCAATGTATAATACATAATTTTTAGAATTATTATTAATACTTATTGTATCCCATAATAAAAATAACCTAGATATTGAAATTAACCATGCATTAATAAACTTTATTTGGTTAGTTATATTTTTTCCATCTCTTTTAGATATAACTTTTAAAAAAATTACTCATTAACATTAAGTGGGTTAGTTGTTCTTTTGTTTTTTTAAATGGTCTATTATATTTTTTTTAATTTGGTCTTTTAGTAGAATTAAAAATATTAAACAGCTTGTACATATTATCAAAGAATTGGATAGTAGGTTTGGAAGTAGTTGGTAAATTATTATTAATTAAATAACATGTCATGCTTGATGTCACACTGTGACAAAAAACTTGAGCTGCCAAATAAACCATTTTTTCGAAAGGTCCCGGGTAAATATGAGCATCTGTTAATTTGAATGTTGCACGTAGGTTAGATTTGCAGTCTTCGTTATAAAATGATAATAAATTTTTTTTTTCTATCAATTCATTTTTATATTTAAAGTTATGTTGGAAAAACATTTTTCCTTGTAGCTTTTTAAAATGAGCGGTGGATCAAATAAATAAATACATTTTTATCATTGATAAAAAAAACAAGGTCTAGTAGGACTAAAATTAATATATTTACTAAATTTGGAAAAATTGGCACCTATATCAAACAAATGTTTTAACGTTAATATTTATATTAAAAAGTTTTTAAATAATGTATAAGATAATATCTTGCAATTCTAACCCAGTACAACTGTTGGAAACTAAAAAGTAAGTTATTGTTTGTTTCCAATTAAAATTTATGCCTCTTATCATTAAAACTAAAACATAATTTGCTGTTTCATAAGTTTTAATATTTTTGGTTTGATTAAAGCCTATAATTTCTTCTTTTTTAATTAGATAGTACAGATTAGTTTTTAACGCCATCTCATTAGCACATAGAATATACATAAGATCATCCAGTGAAAAATTCTTAGTTTTAAATTGAATAAAATTAAAAAGGAATTAATTGGAAGCGTTGAGTTAATCGTCTTAAAGTACATGGATTAGGTAATGATAATTTTTTCATTAAAATTGTATATACTTTTGGTCCTAAAAAATAAATGGTTAATGCTAATTGTTTTAATTCATCGCTATATCTATATAACCTTGTTTATATTTGTTTTTTAAACTAATATATGTTTTTACAATTAAAAATAAAGAAGGTGATAAATGCTTTTTGCTTAATGCTAATAAGTGTTCTATTCTGTTATTTAATTGTAATTAAAACATTGCACAAGTGTTTGTGAAGATGATCGGTTTACTGAAGAACTACTGATTGTGAAATTATCTGAATAAAACTCAAATAATGTAGCCTGAAGGCCAAGAATGTGACTTGATAACAAAGTTGATTCCACAAAAATGTCATCGGTTGATGTTTGTTGTTCTTTAAATTCGAGATATGTTTTATCTGCAAATATTTCTTCATCTTTCTATCTCATTAACAATATCTGATATAAAAAAAAATTAGTTTTATGAGTGTTATGATTAAAAGTAGACTAATATAAACAAAAAAAAATAAATATTTTTAATTTATTATTTCTCACCAATAAATATTGTTGGAACAGCATTAAAAGCCAATCGGTTTCTGGCCGTACTGTTGATGAACATAGAAGTTTCAAAGTGATCAGAACAAGCTTTTCAATTTTCATACAATATATGGTTTCGCTGACTATTATTATTATTATATTTTTTTTTACTCTAAAGTCTGAATAAAATATAATCGATTATAATTGTTCTTTTGAAGTTATTTTCCATAAACATGGTTTAGATTTATATAGATCAATAAATTCTTTAGTTAGTTAGTTAATTCTCCACTCCACGATTTGGAATTAATATAAAAAAATAATAAAAATCAAATTCTAATAACACCCGGGATTAATAAAATATGATTGTTAAATATGTAAAGTTATGCTTATCTTATCATATATAAAAAAAAAAAAATCGCGCACAAATTATTGATAAGTAAACGGATGATATTTTATGATAATAAATTATCACGGTCAGCTGAACCAGGTCTTTTTAATTAATGGAGAACTTTAAGACACAATTCGTCTTTTTTTCGACTTATTTTAGAGGATAAAATCTTTAAAATTACGCACAAGATAATTCAAAACCACTCGTGTTTGGCAGGCCATAACACGGTGCACGGGTTTATTACAAACGAAAAAACATTCGCTGCACCGGTATAAATTAATTATATTCAAACGATTTGTTAAAATTTTCGCAATTAAATTTTATTAATGACAATTTACAAATGAGTATAATATTCTTAAATAAAAAAAAGGCTCAACAAGTTAAATTAAATATAATATAGGAACGTAATGGACGACGCTACGAACGAACAGAAAGGTGCCTGTGCACCGGGCGCAAATTAAACTGAAAACTTATAATACAAATATTTATTTTAAAATTTGTTTAATTAACGCGTTATTGATTTAAATAAAATTACTAAACAACGATCATTTTTTTATTTTTTATTCCTGTTATAGTTTATATATTTTTTTTTTAAGAATTAATCCTAATTTAAAGTTCAAAAGAGGCGCATTTTGAAGTTTTGTCCCCGACGCAATATTTGATCGTTACGGCTCTGATTATTTAATATACACATTTATATCATTTCGATACACGGTCGTGGTTAATGATCAGTAAGAATCGATTACATAATTGCAATTATCGTAGTCTCATAAATGTGTATGTTTCGCTGCCCGTGCGACAATCGGCGCGATATAGACGCGTAAATTATCGCGAGCCTGGACGGACCAGTTGATTATTTACGGCCTGGTAAAATATACCGTTCGAAATATTCAAACACAGGATGTGTCAGCCATTAAGAATTTATGTCTAATTGTCAAAAATTAGAGCTGTTTGAATCACATAAAGTGACCATAACAGTTGCCTCCCCTTTAGGCCACAGGATTTCGGTAATCTACAAGACCTGTTACGTCAATCATGTTTCGGTGTCGAATCGAATACACACACAATAAATAAATTTTTACATACTAGAAATGTTTAAGATTAACTTATTAAATTACACAAACGTGATAGAAAGAAAACAATGTTTATTAATAGATAAAATAAAATGCTATAATAGTAGTTTTAAAACATCAAAAAAACAAAAATTCAAAACTCAAAATAAAGTAATTTAAATGTGTGTAAATATTATTGCTATGTATTTATTATTCATTACATAAATTATATATATATTATTTGCGTACAATAAAACATTTTTTCCAAAAATACTAATTGTAGTTTTATATATTGAAACGATAAACTATTCAATTACATGGCAGTTTCAAACCATTTTAGTTATAAATTTTATCTTCACATTACAACGAGGACATTTGTATGTTGTAATCCATATTTTTTTTGTACATTAATAACAACAATAATTGTGGGAAATTTTGCAGTGGCTAATTATTTCATTTTTTGGATTCTCAAAACATTATTGCATATTATTTTCAACGTTGTGAATCATATCTTTATTGTAAGATAAATATAAAGAAGACCTACCAATTGAACTCTGTTCAACCTATGCCCGATTTTTGAGAAATTGATATTCCAGAGTCATCAGAGTTCTCAAGTTTATTTCCTTCGTTACTTTTATCAGTTAACCGTTTTATGATTTTTGTTTTGGATCTAGATTTCTTTAGAAAATTCCTTACAGTTATGAAAAACAATTAAAATATAAATTTAAAATATTTAATAAAACTATGTGTTACATCTATTACGTATATCAAAAAAATATAACATTAATAAATTTGGTTAGTTTTAAACCATTTATATTCTCCATGAGTATCTTATACTAGGTATACTTATTGTAATATCTAATGTAATTTTAAATCAGTTATAGTGCAAGAGTTTATTTACTAATTATAAGAAAATTGTTATTTTTTGCATAAATTAAATTAATCAGGTGTTTGTATGATAATGTAACAAAAGAATGCGGATAAGATTGAAAAATATTATAAGGTAGTTAGGTTAGGTTAGGTCTGCCTAGGCCAGAAAAGTTGTATAGACTTCAATTGTTGGGAAAATGAGAAAGAATAGGCTTTAACATAATATAAGACAATTAAAAGACAGTAAGAATTGTTATAGAAATGAAAGTTGATGGTAAGAGAAGGAGAGGAAGGCTGAAGAAGATGTGTATATATAGAATAGAGAATGATATGAAAATAGCTGGTGTAAATTGGTAAGATGTCAAGATTTATAGAGATGTAAAACTAGTGTGGTCAACTCTATCTAGTTAAAAAGGTATGTTATATAAATATTTACCGACCTAATGTTCATATTTACTTTATACTATTTATTTGTAAATATAAAAAGGGTTTATCTTTAACAATAATAATGGAATGTTATAAATAAAATATAGGACAGAGAACGACAGATTTACACTTTAATATATATATATATATATTTTTTTAATAATTATAAACTCATAAGTTAATTTAATTTTTTTTTTTGTAAAATATATTTATAATTCATAGAAATAAAAACTAATTCTTCAATATTTCTAGATAACAATGAACGATGGTCTGTTATCACGTTTCCTAAATAGCTAAAAATTCTTACACTTGGCACACTTGTGCCCAGGCCCGGATAGTATAAATTTGACCCACCTAGATATCCATATTTTACTAGCCTATCTTTTAAAATTTCATCTTTTAAACGTTAATATATACCTAATTGTTTATATTTCTAGCAAATTTTATTTTGAAATATAATACAAACATACAAATGGGATATAACATTAAATAACTTATTTTCCAATTATTTTTCAACACATTTTCAATGTATTTTTCTACCGTCCCACTGAGATTTTCACGGTAACTAGCTAGACCGATCCGGGTCTACTTGTGCCAGGTATACACAAATATGTCATTACTAATATCTCTTTAGTAGGGAATTGTGAATAAAATAGCTTCCACTATTGAAGAGGATATGCATCAAATGTAACATTTAGTAGCGATAAATATTTATCCAATTATTTTTTGTTTAAATCTTCTTTAATCATATTAACTAAATCTATTGAGATTTTCTCAGAATCCTGCTAATCTTATAAATTTAGTTTAAACAATTAATTAAATTTAAAAATATAAAATATGATTTAAAATAAAACATATTTTTGTTACACAAACCATCATGTAATCCACTTTTATCATCATTCTTTTAATTTTGATTACTAATTCTGTCCATTTCAAGTTTAATAGAGTTAAAAACTGCAATTATATATGTTGGTTGTTATATATATAATATATAATATAACTTCATTACTATTATCTTCATGATCTCTCCTCTATCATAAAAATATGAGCTAATCTCACCAATCTAAATGTACACTGACTTTCAATTGGAAAGAATTGTTTAATATCCGCAAAATGTTCTCTATGATATGCATTTTGTATTTCCTCTTGTGTTAAACCGTACGTATACTTTGATTGAATAGTGTGAAGTAATTTTTCCTTAATTTTTGAATAAACTGGCCAAATTGTAGAAGTTGTAATAACATTTTCTATAACCATATGTTCTTGGTGAAGGTTCTTCAGTGGTTCAAAAACTTTATTAATCACCAATATAAGGTTTTGTTCATTGGAGTTTGGAGGGTATTTTATTTTTCTTAAATTTAATTTAAATAAAACATCATGAAGGGCATCATACTGATCTTGGGTAACTTGTAGTAAGGTTAGGTTAAAACCTTTTAAAATATTGAAAAGTTTATATTTAATAGAATAAAAAAAAAATATTATTTCTTTTTGGTTGATTGGTATACCGACTATTAATATAAATGGTTGAATTTGGTTACTTTGATTGCGACGATATGTGATGTATTATTATTTTCTACATACTGAATTTTTAAAGACCAAAAAACTATTTTGTGAGTATAGAGTATTTCACTTGGTTTTTTTTCCCATTATTATCTTTTGTTACTTTTTTTGAAGTTGGAATAAATATGGCATGTAATAAATATAATATTACTGTATTCTCTCTGTCTAAAAATATTAACATTATAGTTTTTTTTGTAAAGAATATTTTTGTATAATAAAAATGCACCGGTTCCAACTCCTTTAAGAAGATTATTAAAAAAAATGTGACTTAAGATTTTCTAAATATTTTGTAAATAGGTTAAGTAATGTATGTATGATTATACTCCAATAAAGTTTTAAAATCACTAAACATAAGGAAAAATTGTAATTTTGGATAAATTTCAAAGCTCTTTATTTAGACAGAAAATAAACCAAGTCGCCCCAAAATTATACGACCTATGTTGACTAGCTATGAAAGTATTCGAAAAAATTTCAAGTTTCTACATTCAAAATCGGATAAGTTATTATAAAATATTTAAAATAAAATTCGTCTAAATCACGGTTTTTGTGAATTTTTCTATTTTTCCGAAATTTTTAATTTTTTAAAAACACGTTTTTTTATTTATAAATATGCATTAATTATTTAATTAATAAGTCAATAGTAATTTTCAGATATAAAATTAAATAGTGAAATCAAATTGAAAAATTATTAATTATTATTATATTATAGATTTTAGTCTAATTTATAACTATTACACTTATAACTTACTTTTATGTGTTGTTTGGTATATTGGTACTTAGTAGGTATTATAACTGTGTATATTATTTGACATTGCTGTATATCATTGCTCTCTTCTACGGCACAGAGTACAGAGTCAGAGACTGTATTTATCGAGAATAAATTTGTGTTTCTATTTTTCTTGTAATATTTATCAAGACTGGGCAAGTTAACTAATATTTTTAATTTATTATATTAAAAACATTAAAAATAAATTGAAAAAAGTAACTTAACGTAATTAAACAATTTTTAAAAAAAAGTTAAATTTAATCATTTTTAAACCGAAAAACAAATCTTTTTTATTAACAAAAATGGCAATTATTGACCATAAGTGGATAATTTAATATTGAACGTAAAAATAAACCAATGATGTTTCCAATGTTTGTGTGTTTTATGTATGTGCACCTAATATACTAATAATATATTTTATTGTTCAATGACTTTTATAAATATTCCATAAATAACGTTATTTTAACATAACATTACTTATATATATATATATATTATATAGTGCCTAATAATAAGAAACCCATTCATTTTAGATTCAGAGCGAAACGAGAAATGTATTGGTTTTACAAAGATGTTTTATTTTTTAATTTTTTTGATGTATGAAAACACTTTTTTGGGTAGAAATAATGGTCAAGTTATTACAAGTAAGGTACTAATCTAACCTTTTGGTAGCAAATCGCGTCTAGTTGGTACTTTATTTAGCTCATATTTCGAATTTCTCAAAAGCTTTTCCTTGGGAGAAGAAAAACTACCAAAAAATGGAGGAAAATCGGCAAAATTACGGTTTCTGTTAATTAATTTTTTTTAATTTCGTAATAACTAATTGAGTTTTGATCCTAGGGAAATGAAATTTTTTGAATATTAACATAGATAATATACAAGTGTGGTAAAAATTTGGAAACGATTGGTTGATTTTCTGACTAAGTATAGAGTTTTAAATTTTTTTCCAATATTCTTTAATGTTTCCTACAATTTTTAGTTTATCGGTTTGAAAATTTTATTGAAGCCCAATATATAAATCTATCTTTTTATCAAATATTTTGAAAATCGTAATTCACAATTTGTTTCATATGTTTCTAAAATTTGAATATTTTTTAGTAGAATTGAATATTATATATATATATATATATAATAGTATATGATTATGCTTCTATAAAAGTTTAATAAAACCGTTAAATTGTAGGTAATATTAAACGATTTGAGTTAAAAATTACATTTTTGGATAAATTTCAAAGCTCTTTGTTTAGACATAAAATCAACCTATCAGTTTCAAATAATTTTCACGTCCCTTCATTCAAAATTGCATTAGTTTTCGTAAAATATTTAAAATACAATTTCTCGAAATCACAGTTTCCGTGAATTTTGTGGTTTTTTAACCATTTTTTTTTGATAAATTCAAGAGATACAATAATGATTATTTTACTATATTAGCTTTGAGGTACGAATATATATAAACCAATTTAAAGAGTAATGAATATATAATTTATATAAATTAAATGTATGTATTAGGAACGTGATAATTGATTTTACTATTACCTTTGTATCTATATAATATATATATATATATATATATATATATATATTTTTAATAGGTTACAATTTTTTTTTTCATATTTTTGATAGTTCACTCTTAATATGTGTTATCTAAAACAAACATAAAAAATATCAGTTATTAAAGTTGTATACAAATTATTATGAACATAATAGCTTTATTATACTTCTAAATTGTCATACTCTTTTTGTTTTGTTTTTTTTTAGTTTTTTTTTTTTTTTTGAAGCCGTTGTTCTTCAATGACTATCTAATTGAATTTAAATTTAATTATTAATCTTGCATCACCCTATAAATTATTATTGTATTTTAAAAATTTGTTTTATTTAAAGGGAAAATAAATTAAATTATTGAATGAATTATTATTACACGTTGCAGCCATCAACATACACCTTGGTGTATTTTGTTACACGTTTTACATCCTATAACAAAATGACAAATTTTAATGTTAAGTATGTTTTATATGCGTTGTGTTAGTCGGCTATCTTCCCACGTGTAGTTCTGTATATCATTGATTTTGTAAAGATTTTAGATTATATACATATTACATTTTTGTGGTAGTAAAAATTTATGATTTATAGAGCTAAAAATCGAGCAGTTAATTAATAATTATAATAATTTTAGACAAGTAATTTGTAATAAAAATAGTAAAAATTAATTTAAATATGTTTTCGATAAACGGTAGAGAATTTAGGCAAATGGATGAAAATCATTTTAGTGCAAAGAGAACGTCAAATTATAATAAACGGCACCCAAAAGAATGTGAATACATCGGTTTGGTTGGAGTACCGTCAATTTGGGAAAAATCGCCTCCGCAACCTATAAATGAGTAATATTTATACATTTTTAATAATTCTAAAAAATATGACTACCAGCATAAAAAATATCAAAATTTATTATAGAGCATAGAACACAATAGAAATATTATTTTTCATTATGATACGTTAACGTATCAAAATTTAAATTAAGTACATACGTACCTACATAGCTACATTACATACTTTGTTTATTATTTATTTGTATATTTTGTTTTAAACAGACCGAATGATTCCATTTTTTTAACAATACAATGTGATCGTATATAATTTTGTGTACTTTAATTACATAATATTATGTAATGTAACTTGTAATTTGTTCAATTTTTATATTTTATTAGTAACGTTTTAATGATCTAACATATTTTGTGTGATGTGTAACAGTTTAGATACGGACGAAGAGAACACACTGAAACAAAATAATCTTACAATCAATCTCATTAAATGGCATAAGAAAAAAAGAAACAAAAAGATAAATTTAAGGTATTAATAATTGTTTCACGATCAATATTTTACTTATTAATATTAATTGTAATTGTTTATGATAATAATGTGCTTGTGTATTTTTATTTATTTTAGAAATCAAAAAAATCTAAAAGATCAAAAAAACACAAAGAAATAATTAAAAAAAAAAAAGAAGAAAAAAGTAGCACCTGATAGTTCAAGTAGTTCAAGTAGTGATGAAGAAGGTGATGAATGGATTGAGAAAAAAGGTAATAAACACTATACTTGTATGTAAAGTATATACATTTGTATTTTAGCTACTTCAGAAGTAATCATAGATGATACAGTAGGACCTTTACCAAAGCCTAATGTCACGTTAACACAAAAAGATTATGGCTGCGCTTTATTGCTTGGTGAAGGTGCAGCCATGGCAGCCTATGTACAAGACGGTAAACGTATTCTTTGCCGTGGTGAAATTGGTTTAACATCTGATGAAATAGCATCTTATAAGTCTGTTGGGTATGTTATGAGTGGAAGTAGACATAGATTTATGGAAGCTGTGCGTATTTGTAAAGAAAATCAAATTTATTCTGCCGATGAAAAACTTGCGTTGGCTATGTTTAGTGAAGAAGAACGACAGAAACGAGAAAACAAAATTCTTACACAATTCAGAGACATGGTGAAGAGTAAAACCTCAAATAAATAACTAGAAAGAAAGTATTATTGTATGTAAAATATAAAACCATAAACATTATTTGACTGATTACAACATATACTATTTGTTTTTTGTACATAATATGCATAATAATATATATATAATCTAATATATATTTTTAAATATTTAAATTAATAATATTATATTATTGTTTTAGTCTTAAAAGTAGTATGAATAATTCTTTAAAATGTATAATTAAATTACACTTACATTAAATAGTTGATCGATTTTTTTGATTTTCAACGAAGGTGTGAAATCTTACTTTTTATAGGTATACTTCTCGAACAGTATTGATCGCAAATTTGTGATTCAATTTTTCTTGTTATATTTGTTTAATCGTAAAATATATTGTCATCAAAAATGTCAATAATCTATTTTCCAGTATTATGTGAATATGGTGGGAGATGTTTATGTAGTAGTGGCAGTCCACGTATATTTATTATGTGAGGGGGGCGGAAAAGTTTTAAAAACTCATAATCGTTTGCATATTTACGTAAATAAGTATAAATAAAATATTCTACGTGTCATGGAAGGGGGATGGCGAATTCCTCCATTGAACCCCTCCCCTTTATAGGTATGTCGACGTGCTTATGTAACAAGTTAGTAGGTATTGCGGATTTTTTTCAATTGTTAATTAGAATGTTTTTAGCATCCTAAGTGTAAAATGTCTATATACTTTAAGTTATTTTACATCTACCGTTTTGTATTAAATTAAATTTATACAATATTTTTTTATTTTTTTTTTATTAATCTTTATTATCAATATTAAATTAAAAATATCTAGATACAAATGACAAGTAAATCTACCAGTCATGATAATTATGTATAAAAGTTTAAAAATTGTTATACTTATACTGACGGTGTAGGATATTCATTGAAGATTTCGTTATTTTTTCAAACGGTGAGTAATAAATTTAATTATTAGTTATTTTATTAATTAGTTTTATAATTTTATATTATATTTTTTTGCATATATTATTGTTAATGTGCCCATTTTTTGCACATAACAACCATATTTTGCTTTTGCCAAATTCATTACAAATGACCTCGCAAATTTTTTTTTTAATTTAAACGTAATGATATTTAAATTCAATATGTAGCTCTTATTTTTTTTCTATGTCTCAACTTATCACCCTGCTCCTTTTGAAAAATTTGTATTTAATTTTTAAATAAACTCTTGTATGTTTCATTAATAATCAGGAAAAATAATTTCGCTATGATGCTTCTCTTCCTTAATTATTAAATTGACTTTAGACTAAATCATTTATAAAAATACAAATAATTGTTTTGTTTTATCTATACCCAAATCAGGAAAAACATCATTTCAACAGTTTTCCTTGTAATTAATTTTTTTCTAACCTTTTGACTTTTTATTTTTAAATACAATTTTATTTTGTCTCAACTCAAATTACAAAAACGATATATCGCCCTGCAAGTCTGCTTTATTCGCAAAATTTGTTTCTATCCATTAGATTTATAATATTTCAACAATAAATAGTCAAATATTATTTTAAGAATAAATTTGCCTAATTATTAAAATCAACTATCAATAATTTTAAGAAAACTCCGAATATTAAACATATTATTTGAATTTAATTATTAATAATTTTATATGTTCGTTATTCTTGCAATAATAATAGATAGGTATACATATAAATAAATAACACACACACACGCATACATAAATTATATTCTTGTATAAATTTTTATTTAATTGTTATTTCGTCCAGTATTTTAATATGTATTGTTTCTTTTATTTAGTAACACATAATATTGCAGCCGGATGACCTTTATTCAAGATGGGAATTTGTCCATAATGTTAACGTTAGGAGTATATCAGCATTTTATTCGCTATTTTTAAAAATTTTACGTCTTTATTTATATTTTGAAAATTAACTGATTTACAGTCATCTAAATTTTTAATAAAAATGAAAATCCTATTTTCAAAAAACCTATCAAAATTACTTTTATATTTTTTTAAATTATTTTATATTATTATATTTTATGTAATTATTTTTCCGTCGATCAATTTGAACATTTTTTGATTCAATTTCCCCTTAATTTTATCAGGAAGGGGCAAAATAAATCATTCCCCCTCCAGATAAGTCAACTTTTTAGGAAAATTCTATATTAATTTAATTAGATATCTTGATACATCTGCTACAAATACTAATATTTCATGTTTAGATTTAGAATCTGAAACAACTATTTTAAATAGTGGAGCATCCACATCATCATACCAATCATCACAAGGATCTATTGTAACAACAACATCTGTTGATAATATTACTGAATAGGTAATTTTAATATTAATTAAGTATTTATTTTAATTTATTAACAATATAATTTTTTTTTTCAGAGGACTTCACTATTGGATTACTTTAACAGTACGACAGAAGGAAGATCAATTTTGGCAATCTATAAAGGCATGTTTGAATATTCAACAAATAGTTAGATTTCAAGTTTAGATTTAGAATCTGAAACAACTATTTTAAATAGTGGAGCACTGGAGCATACACATCTTCATACCAATCATCACAAAGTTCTTTTGTAACAACGACATCATTTTATCGATAATAATATTAAAAAGGTAATTTTTATATTAATTAAGTATCTATTTTAATTTATTAACAATATAATTTTTTTTTTTTCTAGAGGACTTAACTATTGGATTACTTGAACAGTACGACAAAAGGAAGATCAATTTTGACTACTTATAAAGTAAAAGCTTGTTAAAAAAATTCAGTAAGAAGAAAGTTGTGTTACTTAATTGTTAGGAGGGTATTACAAGGCAATCCAGAAATACCAATAAAAACACAAAATCTGCTTTACCATACCTAAACGATAACAGAAGTTTTCTTAAAGGAACATATTAGCACATATTTTATTCCTTATATTAACCATTGCGATTTAGGAAATTGATTAAATTAATATTGTTATTATTTTTAATTATTAGTATTATTTCTATATAAATATTTTTCATTATTACAGGTTTGTTGATGAAGAAATCTGCCAAAGGAAAATTATTGGATTGTTTCAATAACCGCCAAAAGGAATATAAAAAATCTAGTCTAATTATTGCTGTTCAAAGGCAGAAATTACATTCAAAGTCAGTGTTGCTTTCATCTTCTAATCCTTAACCAATAACAAATATGGGTAAGTTCATATTTTACATAGATAATTACAACATAATATATATTAATTTAATTTCAAGTTATTATAGATAATGTTGAAGAATCAATTACATTGCTTCACAGTTATTATGATACACGGGATGATATTGGTCAATAACTGCATAAAATGTTTAAAAAAAATGTTAAATACCAAACCTCAAGATATATCAATTTCTTATTATATGAATGAATTTCGTGCATTAAAATAGTGAACTAGGTATAGACTTGTAAGTGTATATATAAGTGTAATAACCAACACTTCTTCTTCTTTAAGCGTTTACAGGCCATTCAGGCCCATTGCCGCAACAACCACTTGCCTCCACCTGTCTCGGTCTCTTGCCAGCTCTTCCCCATCCTCTATTCCAAGTTCCCTCAAGTCCTTGACCACTCTATCCTTCCATCTTTGTCTAGGACGTCCTCTAGGCCTTTTTGTATTTGGCTTCCATCTCGTAACCTGTCCAATTGGCCCCTCTGATCTCCACACGTGACCGGCCCAGCTCAGCCTACTACTTTTTAAAATTCCGTTAATATTCGGTTCTCCGTATAGGTCTTGGATCTCCTGATTTGTTCTTATTTCGTATTCTCCTTCGTTATTTGTTTTTGGACCATAGATTCTCCTTAATATCTTCCGCTCGAAGGTGGCCAATTTTAGTTCATCCGATTTTGTAGTGGCCCACGTCCCACATGCATACAAAGCTATAGGTCTTACTAGTACTTTATAAAGGGTTATTTTTGTTTTTTTTTATTTTGTAATAACCAACACAAGTTATATTAACTATATCTAAGAAATAATAATTAAATAAATTAAATTTGGTTTATTGAGGATATCAATTTTTTATATCCTCATAATAATAAAGGTCTATTTGAAAATTTACCACTATACAAAGAAAACATTTTAGAGTTCGCAAAAAGTTTATCAAACAAATTGAGATATAATTCGGTTAAATGTATCTTTAAATAATATCTAGACCAAGAACCAAGTATAGTTTAATTTAATTTTTTTTCATATATATTATAATATCTATTTAATATCTTAAATCTATATTTTATATTTATGATTTTTATTTTCCAGTTCGTTGGGAATCTTCATTCGTGGCTGATTTTTTAACTTTACCTTTTCTATTCAGTCCTGTTGCTACAATAAGACAAAAAGGGAAGTCCAGTTGGAAGCCATCGAAGGCAGAAATGAAAGATGCATTTATCACTTGTATTTAATCACATTCGGAACTTCAAGAAATTTCAACACAAAAAAAGGATATGTTTGTACAAGTTGGGTATACATTAGACCATTGGTTATGTAGTAGGGTCTAGTTTAAATAAAATTACTCAGTATTTGGTTTTGTCGATGGAACATAATACTTATCAGTGACGCTGAACTTTATGAAAATTGGTGTGACGTCATTATTCTTTAAATGACCGACCACTCACCAATTTTTATAACTCAAAAATTCCTTTTCCTTCCATTTTAACATACATTCATTTTTTTAAATTTTGTAATTTTTTCTATGCATATTATAATTTACTAAGTATAAATTGTATTAATATTGTATTATTATATTAATATTGTAATATTGTTATTTATTGTAACAATAACTTCTTTTTTTTTTATATTTAAATTTTAAAAAAATAATGTTATAATTTATATTACACATTTAATAATTTGTTGGTTTTTAATTTTGCAAACTTTAATTATATACTTTATAATACAAAATACTAAATAATACACAAATTTTAATGAATACAAATTACAAATAAATTTATCAAATTCACATATTATTTATTATATATATATACATACAAAATTATACACTCTTAAATATTAACAAGCATTCATTCTTAATAATAATTAATAAAATCAAAGACTAACGCTCATGTATAAACCACATAGTATTTGTGTATCCATATTATATTTTATAATTGTGAAAGCAATTTTTTGCAAAATCGTGCAATTAAGGGCAAACATTTTAATTATTTTATCAGTGCATACTGGTATATCCTATTCACACGATATTAACATTAAATCTTCAAGTCTGTCCTCAGCCATAGTACTTCTTGAGCAGTTTTTTATAATTTTTAATTTCGAAAATGCATTTTCAGATAATGAACTCGATACTGGTAATATAAGAGCAATAGATAATGCTGTATAAAGAATTGGAAAAATATCATTTAGATCATTTGGAAAAAATACTGAATTAACTAAATTTATAACTATCTGTTCGTCAGATTTATTAAAATCAATATCTAGGTCTTGTTTGTCTTCATTGGTATCTTCATGTAGTATTGAATCACTATCATCATGTAGATATTTTGGAAGTTTTGTATATTTTCACATTTTAAGTATATATTAGCACATTGAATATATTCACGTTTCTAGTGGTACTTATGTGTGTATTACTTAAGTATGTATTAAATTCCATACTTTTATCTGTTTACTAAAGTTGTTTTATAATAATATATGCCTGACATTTCGAATACCTATTTGAGAGTTTCCCAATTTAGTAATTTTTCAAAAAGGTTTTTACAAAATCAATACATCTTGGAATATAAAATTTGTTGATGTTAACTCCTTGTTAAGTGATATAGGAATGTATGATACTGTAATAACATTGTAAGATATTTGTATTCTATTTTTTATTATAATATTATTTTTAACTAAAACATTTCATAAATACAAATATATAAAAATTTCAATAAAATAATAATAAAAAAAAATTGTTTCAATAATATAATAATTAATAATTTAATATAATATTATTTAAGCTTTTAATTAAACATGCTGACGTGTTTTATATGTAAAAAATCCATTTTACTCATTTTTATATTGTGTAAACACTTCCAAATAATACATGCGACCCGTGACTTTTGTGAATATATTCCTGTTAAATTATTATGTTATTGTTATTATATATGTAAATAAATGTAACTGTATTGTAATAAACTTATTATTTATACTATAAAACAATTTATTTTGTTCATTTATTTAAAAAATCAATATTGTTTTATTTTTAATAGGCAGAAATGTAATTGTAGCATTAATACAATATTTTGTCACATTATACAGCTACCTATAGTAGATTATATCATATGTATATAATATAGTTACATAATATCATTGATTATATAACTGATTTTAGTTTTTGTGTTAAGTTAACACTGTTGATCAAATTATAAGTTATATACAAAATACAAAAAATCATATTAGTTTATGTACACAAAGTTACATCATTTGTACAAAATAAAATAAAAAATACTTGTGGTAGAAATTCATTTACTAAATAATTAATTTTTATCTGTATTATTATTAACAAGTAATATAGTTAATTTTGTTACAATTGCCAAACAAAAATTGTAATTTTAACGGAATTGTTATCATTGGTACAACTTTTTTTTGTGTATTAGTATAATATGTTATAATAAAATAAATAGTAAAAAAGTAAAGATAAGTGATCGTCATCAAGCGCAGATTTGAAAAAGTGGGAATGTCGATTGTGGACGTTCCTCCTTCGTCCCTTCGGCCCTCGGAAAAATTAATGGTTTATTATACTTAAAATTTAAATGCAATGATTAATTGCATTAGAAAATACGATTTTGAGCGAAATTCAATATATACAATATGCTATACTGATAATCCATTCCAAAACTCTATACTTAGTCAGAAAATCAACCATTTGTTTCTAAATTTTTTCTTGTAATGAAGTTCACCTAAGTTAATACTCATAAAAATTTTAAATAACAGAAACCGTAATTTTGCCGATTTTCCGCCATTTTTGGTAGTTTTTCTCTCCCAAGGAAAAGCTTTTGAGAATTTTGAAAAATGAGTTAAATAAAGTACCAACAAGGTGCAATTTGCTACCGAAAACATAACCTACTTAGTACTTATGGTAATCGGACATTATTTCTACCCGAAAAAGTGAGTGTCTTCATACATAAAAAAAAAAAAAAACATTTTTGTAAAACCAATACTTTCTTCGCTTCGCTTAAAATCTAAAATAGCATATTACATATTTACGAATTGTGTATGTGTAAAGGTGTATTTTAATTTCATGGATTACCTATAATAATTTATTAATTTATTATTTTAATTATTAATTTATATATATATATTATATTTGCATTTTTTTTATATCCTAAATTATGTAATGTTTTGGCTTGATATATTATACTATGATTTATTGATATGAAATAAATAATATAATATAATATGAATAGTTTTGATGTAATTATGTAACATATTAATAATAATAATGTACAATATTATTATATAACAGTTTGTGTTTGAATATGTAATGTTCGACGGTCGATGGCGATGTGCCAACTAAAAATTTCTTTCCTGAGACATAATGAATTAAATCAAATTATATAATTATTATAAAATAAAATAGTTGAATCGCACAAATCCTCGTGTATCGTAAAGATCGAATGATCCATATCTATAGATAAAATTAAACGAATGAATAAATAAAAGTTTATGGTAGGTATGGTTTTCGAGGATTTTTAAATTTCTTTTTGATTATGACTTGCTCACATATTATTGTCGAATAATTATTGTCCGTTGATACTATTATTTATCGATATAATTAACTTTACAAACTCGCTGACCATAAAAACATTAAAAAACCATTACTTGTTTATAATTGATTTTCATTTACGCGTTTATTTAGATTGGTGAACAAAACGTTTGAACGTTGAAATGATCAATTAATACAGACCATTATTAATTTACTTATTATATCCATTATATTTTTTTTTTTTTTGAACACATTATAATTATACATTTTTTAATTTGTTTTAAATTAAATTATTGAATTTTATGTGTGGTATACCTAAATAATTTTAGAACTACCTAAAATATAGGTCTAATTGTATCGTCAACGATATAGTCCCACGTGATTTGTCGATTTACGCAGAAAAGAAATGAATAATAATTATGACGACGGCATTTTTTCTCTATTTTTATCTTTCCTCTTACCGATTTTCTAATACCATTAATATATATTTTGTAAAGGCCAAGTAATTAATATATTTAGTAGGTAACAGTTAAGTTCTATGGGTTTATTTATTTCTCGTCGTGTTATTTTTTTTCTGAGAGGAAGGATTTAGTCAATTTTTGGTAAAATATAATATTTTACTACACTTTTTACAAATAAAACAAAAATATATTCCCGATTTTTTTTTTATATTTTTTATTTGTTGTAATGATTGTCTTTCCCTATAAAAAAAATGTACACACACTAAATATATAAGTATTAAAAATTAAACTTATTTTATACACATGAAGAACGAATACACGTAATAGTAATAATATAATAATAATAATAATAATAATAATACAATTTATTGAGCGATAAAATATTATGACGCGCTTTCGATTCTGAACGTCAAACAATGTACACAATTTACTATTTATAATAATATATTAAACCGCAGAGAAACGAAAACCCGAAAACCATTATTTGTAAAACCGCACGAACGGACAGACAATAAAATTAAATATAAATATTGTGTGATATTTTTAAGCGTAACATAGTATAATATAATATAAAATATATATTTTTAAGTTCAGCGTTTGTCATTGTGGGTCATTAGTTATTATTATTATTATTATTATTATTATTACAATTACTATTATTTGTACGCAAATACACATAATTAATAATATGTTCGCGATCAACATGATGGTCCATCATCTCGTAACGTCTCATTTGGATAACGAAGAAGAAAACACTACAACGTAACAATAATAAATTATTTAAAATTTCTTAAAAAGAAAATAATAATAATAATAATAATAATAAGACGACAACTACGATAGTGAGAATTAATTAAACTTTGTACACGAGTCAACGACAAAAAAAAAACACATACCTAAAATAATAATAATAACCAATGACGATAATAATTATAATAATAAGTAATAATAATAATAATAATAATATGAGCATTTGTCCACAATAAAAACAAAAATAATAATAATAATAATAATAATAATAATATTTATATATCATTACAATATAAACGTCGTTATTTTATATAAATTGTAATCATCGTAAATATGTACAAAAGTAATATTTGTAGTAAGTACATGTTTTATTAAGTAAAATCGTAGTATTATAAAATATTATTACTATTATTATTATTATTATTGATAGAGAGATGTCATATTTGTTGTTGTTAATAATAGATTGTTATTGATTGTCCAGAAGTCAGTATATCGTATAGTTAACGATAACGATCGCCGCGATACAATAACATTAACTAAATCGCTGTATAACTACGCGTTTTATGGGTCGTGCGGCTTTAGTTATGTAACTAAACGGTATTGTCAATGACTGTTGGCACCACTGTCGCCCCCCCCCCCCCCCGGAACTGTTGCCGGCGCGGCATCCGCTATTCGTCGTCGCCCACGTAACCGGCGTTGGACTTGGCCGCGCCGTTACCGTTGGACACCGACATCGGACCGCTGGGTATCATCTTTTTCGGCTTCTTCTTCTCGTCCTGGCTGTAGTGCGCGGTGCCCTCCAGCGACATCGTCTCCTGCCGGTGCGAGTTGCGCACCAGACATCCGAGCGCGAGCAACAGCAGAACGGCGCCCGAAGCGAACAGCGCGTACTGCAACGCGGCCTTCGCGACCGGCGGCGTCTGAGTGGCCAGTTTAAGCAGCTGGATCACGTTGTCGGGCAACTCGTCGATTCCCTGAAAGAG
>CM023362.1:25129954-25193470 GCA_013282895.1 Eriosoma lanigerum | reverse complement strand
GTAAAAACGAAAAATATGCATTAATAAAATCGCGTAAATTGTGGGGAAAATGAGACCGAAGTGGTTTGGGCATGTCATGAGGAGAAATGATTTAGTGGCAGCGAGAATCGTTATGGAAATGAATATAGAATATATAAATGAGGAAAGGAAGACCGAAGAGGGATTTTAGGAATATTAGATTCTGAGCGAAGTAAGGAATGTGTTGGTTTTACAATGATATCTGAAATGACACTTTTTCAGGTAGATATTTTGGTCCGATAACCACGAACAGAATATGCTTTTGGTAGAAAAACTCATCTAGTTGGAACTTTTTTTAGCTCACTTTTCGAATTTCTCAAAAGTTTTTCTTCGGGAGAAAACATTACCAAAAATTGACGGAAAATCGACAAAATTACGGTTTCTGTTATTTTGATTTTTTACATTTCATAATAACTAATTGAGTTGGGTATTTTATACATTTATATAATTACTCATAGGTAATTTACACACGACGTAAAATTTTGGGATGGAATGGATATCTGACTGAGTTTTGGTCAGAATCGTATCATTGCATTCAAATCTTAATTATAATAAAGCACTAATTTTTCCGAGGACCAAAGGGACGATGGGGAACGTTTAAAATTGACCATACCGCTTTTTAATATTTGTAAAGTCGGTTAAATAATTCGATTTTAAAACAATAAATTTTAAGTTGTTCGTAATAATTATAAATAAAATAATAATTTAATATGTTAATGTGTTTTAGTGGACTATTAAGGAAAATAACTATTTTTTATATATATTCATTGTTTTCTGTCTAAATTTGTACCTAGCTTTATAAATACTCACTTCTTCGAACCACATGATCGGGAACACAATGTCAGGGAAAGTGGCTACTTGTTTGATATCTACCACTTGACTTACGGCCAAATTGATTTGTACTCGGGCTCTAGCACGCATAGCAACTCCCATTTCCTGATGAAAAATACAAAAAATATATTAACATGTTTTGATAGTAATATTTATAAATGTTTCGTAATGTATCTAATATAAGCATTAGATGTTAATTTTTTTTCAGTCACACTTATGATTATCTGATAAGGTTTAGGTTACTATCGTTACTGACGAAATAAAATCGATGAATAAGAAAATAAATTGAAAACCTAGCTACTATTAAGATATAGATAGATTAAATATTTGAAAAATGTTGGGATTTTAAAAAAAGTTCAAATCTTAAAAGAAAGGAATAACTAAGATGGGTAGAATGTCTTAATACTCTTAATTATTCAACTATTACTAATTGATGCATTATATAAGCATTACAGGTTTGTTGGCAGCGATATATTTCCGGAAGTGATATTACGACACCTGAGGTAGGGAAGTATAATATTTACCAAGATACATTCTTGAAAAAATAATTATATTACATCATTTTTGATACATTATTGTATAAGAAATACAGAATGACCCATAGATGTAGTAAATATTTACTAATTGCGATATCCGCGAAAAATTAAAATTTTTGAATATGTTTTTTTTCTAAATATTATCTAGGTAATGGGCTAAAATATTACCTTTACTAATAATTTTTTAGTTTTAAACGTCTAGTAAAAAAAATATAAATAACTTTATTTTTTAAATAATGTAGTTTAAAAAATATGTATATTTTTCATGAACATTTTGATGTGTCGACCTCCTAATTAAATCAAGATGTCGATTTTTAGGAGTTTTTTTCATTTATTGGAAACCCCATATTACTAAAATAATTTTATATTTTTATCCATACTATATCTTGGAATGTAAAATTCATATTATCAATATTTAATATTATAATAAGTAAGTAATACATAAATAGTCAATAGTCATAGTCACGAATTTAGATAGTCTTAATTAGTTAATTAGTATTAATTATTATTATTTCTCTATGATTATAGCTACAAGATCAATACAAATTTTTTTAAAAATATATTAATAATAATTTTGAATTCCATGATATAATATAATATTAAATAATTACAAAAACTGATGTCAGATTATTTCAAAAATGAAAAAAATTTGTAAAAATCGACATTTTGATTAAATAGAAAGTCAATACATCAAATTTTTTTTTTAAATATACACTTTAAACTGGCTATATTCAAATTTTACGTAACTTAAAAAATATAACGTTATACTTGACGTTTAAAAGTAAAATAATAATAGAGGTAATATATTCTAGCCCATTTTCTAAATAATAATTTTAAAAACCAAAGGAAAATTTTATAATTTTTAGCCGAGATATTAAAATAAACAAATGGAACTGGGACACCCTGTATATATTATATATAATTAATCCTTATGCAAGTGTCGTTTTATAATAAAAACTACAATAACACCAGTAAGACGCATTGTCATTTATTATGGTTTTCATACCATGGATTTATATCTGTTATATATAATCATAGGCGTAGTTTGGTAGGAGGCTATAGCCACCTCAGAATCTCTCATAGTCCCCCCCCCCCCTAAAATTTGTTAAATTATTTATGTAATATTTTTGTAGAAATGTGAGTAGTTTAGGTCGTGTTTTCTTTTTTTGATCATTTTTAGTTTCTTGATACACTACTCAAAAATAAAATGAGTAGCAAAATTTCCTCTGGCAAATCAGGAGGGTTTTGAAAATAATCTGGAGCTATAGCCCCCTTAGATAATTTTTTCAAACTACATTATATGTATATAATGACATAGTACGATACTTACGGGTTGTATGTCGATATAGAATTCATGTCGGTCGGGATCCGGAGCGTCCATTCCAACGACAGCGTCCCGGAGTCGCGGGTCTCCCATGTAAAAGTGAGGGAAAGATAACAATACCGGCGAGTCTGCGGGACGAGATAAAAAAAAACAATATAAAAAACATTGATACATTTTCTTTTAGAACAAGGCAGATTGTTATTAAAACATAATAATATGGCTTTTAAGATTGAACTCACCGTATTGACACAGGCTCACGTTGAACGTGCCGTGGGGAGCGCACTGGCCCGACGTCGTGGAAGGCGTGGAAACCATCGGCATCGCGGTGGTCCTGATGGTCGAAGAGTTGCTAGACGAGCTGCTGTTGTTACTGGAAACGCTCGACGGGCAGTAGCATCGGTTCTCGGGTTCGTGTTCTGGGTCGGCAAACGAGCGGTGGTCGGGTCCGAATCGATACGCTTTCACTCCTCCTTTGGCTTCGACTTGTTTCTTAAAACTGTGCGTTCAAGTACACATTTTATTATTATAATTATTAATCAAATATTAAAAGTATTAGAGCGAAAATACTACGGAGACATGGCAAATAATCGCCTTAAGATGGACGGATCCGATCCATAATTATCCGTGTGAATTATTACTAACTATTATGGTTTTACATCGTTTTTTTCCGTATTTATCTGATATATATATATTAATATGTCTCCTATACGTAATGTTTTCACAAATACGATGGAATAATAATAAAAAAAAAACTGGAGTTACAGAGAATTATTTTTAAATTTTAGCCGTTTAACTGAACCTAATGAGAATGATTTATTGTACGTTGTTGACATAGACTTACACTAAAGGCAATTTTCGACACATGTCCTTGTCAAAAACATGTAACACTGTGTCGGGCTGAATTCTGGGAGGGAACAAAGATCCGTCGCTACCACCAGACATACGGTTACAGGACTCAGTGGTCCAGTGGGGTAGATGAGTACGCCCGTTGAACTTGTCCAGCGATGCGAACAATCGGATGTCCGTAGCTCCGGTGAACACGGTCATGTTGTCGCGCGAAGTACCATTTTTCTGTAACCGACAAAAAGCACAAAATTAATTAGCGCGAAACGACTAAAAACCATGAAAAACGTTTAAGCAGTGTATAGTGTAGAAAACAAAAATAAGTACAAACATAGTGAAAATTAAGTGCCCAGCGATATAAAAATTAAAAAAAAAAACAGTGGTGGTGATAGCATAATAGAAATGGCGTAACTGATAGTAGTAAAAAACAAACATGTTCATAAAAATAATGGGTTTGTGGATGATTAGATTAATAAATAACACAAAAACTTCACTTAGCATCAAAAACATATTGTGTAATTCCTGACATTTTTGTAACATAAAATTCTCAAAACTCTGTTTTTTAGTGATTGTTAGACAAACAGTAAAAATGTAGGAAAAAACCCAAGTAAAAAAAATCTCTGGTAATAAAATAATAAATTTCAAAAATGTAAAATTATTAATTTAAGTACTACTTATTTACGTTTAGTGTAAATTTTTGATAATTATTATATAATCATAAAGGATAATACCAAATAGTACCAGCTAATTTTTTTATTTAAAAAAAATTAATAAGTATGGTATAAATAATCAATTATCATAATATGGATTTTAGTATAATATTAACATCTTCCTTTAGTTATAACATTGATATTTATTTCGTTAAAATGAATAATAGAATTTCATACTAATTAATTACGATATTATGGTAATTTATCTAATTTTCTTCACATAGAATATTAAATAATAAGATTTTTTTTAACTCGGGATTTCTTTCTGAGCATAACACACACACACACATAAAGACAATGACGCGCAGTGAGAACAACACGAGCACACAATGGTGATCGATGATGACGGTGGTGATTTTTCTGACCGGCCGTCCCATCATCGACATCCTGGTACTCTTGGCTTGATGCAGCATCACGATCTGTTGTTGCCGGAGCCAGTCGTAGTCCCTGGACCACGGTACCTTCTGGACCGCGGTCGGTCGCGCGTTCCTGTTAAATATCATCTTGGTGCTGACCGACAGGATGCTGTCGATCAGTGGACCATCAACGGCCAGAAGCAGATCCAGGCGCAGGTGACCCATGAGTTCGGGCAGCGTCTTCACGCCGTACAGATCGATTATGTATTGAAGCTGTATAGCCGACGGGCAGCATCAGGTTGGGTCGGGAGACGACGATTGTTGTTGATAAAATAATAATATTGTATTATTTTCGAGTAAATAATATCGATGTCAGTAGGAACGTGGGGATAAAGTTTTAGGTCGAGTCACATATTCGCGCATATAATACAAATAACACTTATAGGCATGTGATTTTCAACCTGAGATAACCGAGAAGCGGAAGAATCAATGTCAAATTTTCATAGTTAGTTTTACTATAGTTTAGTAGCTTTCGGTAGTATTAACATTCCATACCGACGGATTGTGTACGAAATAATATTCTTACCAGAGCAAAATACAAATTCAAAATAAACTCATATTAAAATAAAATGCGTATAAAAAATATAATAGTATACGACATTCTCAGTTAATAATAGAAATAGATTATTAGAACTAGTTGAACAAACATGATTTGATTTTTTTATATTAGAAGAATTTTAACGGTAAGATAAAATATAGAGTATATATGTATATATATATTAGGTATATTTTTTACTATCATTGATCTTTATTATAATCGATTAATCTGACTTACTCATGATTAAAGTTTGGTAAATAGAAAAAAAAAAAATATATGTATTATTTGGAAGTCTTAGCTCTATTTTATTATTCATTGTAGTATAATAAATAGTTATAAAATAATGTAAATTGAATTATGTAGGCAATTTGATATAATATATTTACTAATTGTTTGAAATTAAATGATTTTAAAGTAAGAAAAATAACATTAAAATACTTTTTGGACAAATACACAGTTTGTTTTTAAAAATTGTTAATAATTTTGTTATATAACATAAAAATTTAATTAATATCATTATGTTTTACTCATATAATATTACTAAAGATAATTGAGTTTTTTTTTAAATATTATACGAGTACTTGTAATTTTATATTATAAAAATGATAAAAATCGTTGCTTTAAAGGTACAATTTTTTTTTTATTCTTCGATGTTTGAATTAATTGTATTTATTGTACATAATTATATTAAATTATAATCATAAATAATATTGTTTTTGTTTTTCACCTATACCTATATACAAAGACTACCTATATTTTTTTTATCATAATAATTCATTTGAAAATTACAAAAATACATTTATGATTGACATTGTTTATAAAACGTTTCATATATATAAAATTAAATTAAAAATTAAAATACTATATTAAGTATTTTAAAATATTGAAAAATATTATTATTTAATTCAAGGTTAGGTTAATGAGGAGAAGTATTTTTAAATACGTTTAAAATCATGATATAACATATTTTTTAATATTCAACAATCGATAAAGTGGTTACAAGTAAAATATAGATGTGTATGTTATATTGAAACGTCATTGATCATCGTAATCGTCGATTACCTACTGAAATATTTAATTTATTGATTGACTTGCTTAAATTAAACCCTTTAAAATCACGTCGGGTAATTTTTGTTACGAGGCCAAAATTATTATTTCCTCATAACTTAATTACACGTATCAGCTCTACTACTACTCGTATAATATATTTTATTTATCCATTTATAGATCGAATATTATAGTAATTAGCAGATATTTTTACTTTATTCTATAAAAACAGGTATCATTGAAAATCACGCGCACACGCCATCATTAAAACCTTTTTATAAATTGTATTCATGAGCTGTAGACTGCTACGAATAAGTTAAAAAAAAAAAAAATATTTTTTTTTTTTGTTTGTTTTAAGTTACTTATTTTACTTTCAAAATATATTTTTTACTGTACACATTCGTCTGTGAACGAAATATCGTCGTATAAATATCATGTCGTATAAAGTTATTCAACGGAATTTATTTATTCATATCAACTATAAATCAATACTGACCCCGTACAGAAGCCCGAACTCTTCGTAAGGTAGTTTCTGTTCCTTGGGTACCACGTCCTTGGCCAATTTAAGTAGAGGATCCTCATAGCCCCACAACAGCTGACCGACGCTCACCTCAACAAACGGTTTCACCTTCAAGATGTCCATGATGCTGGCCATGGCCAAACGCAAGAAACGAGCGGCGTGTTTGCTCTGCGACGTGGCCGACTGTTGGGATAATTAACAATAATGTTTAATCAATATTAGCTAACAAAAGTAATTCATTTGTGACGTGGATATGAATGCGAAACTACTCTCTGTTTTTCACGTCGCAAAATTCGTTTTGAATCTGCCGATGTAACATTTTATGTTCAATTTTTATGGTTTTAAAATATAATATAGGAAATTTTACGACTTTGGAATACTCACTAATCAAATTCGGTATTTGTGTAGGTATTGAATCTTTCGCAAACATTAGTGTAAAAAAAGCCGATTTTTTTTTTATATACTATTTATAGTACATTATTTATAATACAAATGATATTACAAATAATTTTGTTCTATTTTGTTTATTTTTTTTTTATGAATGTTGATAAATATATTTTATTAATTTTTAATTTACATATTATACTTTATTAAGAAATATTAGAAAATCTTTCAAATTTTAAACTATCCTCAAACACAGCTAGCTAATGCTTATCGATTTCAAAATACTATATTTATATTTATTAACTCGTATAAATTGCATATTTTATTGTGAAAATTTAATTACGAGTACAAGTAAACTAAAAATATAAAATGAAATAATGAACATTTCAAATTAACGTGTATATATTTTTCAGTTAATTTTTATAATATTTTAGATAACATTCTAGCATATTTTGACAAGTGTCTTTTATATATGTTTTTTTTTTTTTTTTTAATGACAAAATGTCAATTATATATTATGATGTATATAATCATCATATCAACAGCATAGTTGATCAACAATACATTGCAAAAAATGCAATAAAAAATACTCACCAACATAGGAATATTGGGCACCACGACGGTGTCGTCTTCAGTACCGGCACTTTGGTCAGGGTCGAATCTATACACTTTTTGCTGGTTGTACGTGAGCGTGCCGTTGTCGTGGAACGTCAGATTTACTTTTTCCCACGTTTCCCTAAACCGACGATTAAAACATAATGGAACTAATTAGTAGGTATATAAATCACGGTCACGATGATTGCACGAGAAAAACACGAAAATAATCGCATTTCATCGTTATTTGGGGAACGTCATCGTTACTCTCAAAATATAGAACTTATGAATTACATTTTCAACAATGATGTAGATAATTAATACGCACTATATATGGGTTCAATACTGGTGTTTTTTATTATATTTCAGATTTAAAATTCAAATGAAACACATTTCTCAAAAATCAACAAAAAAAAAAAAAAAAAAAAAAAAAACGATGGTTAGGTCAGATTTTTTCTCTAATTGCACAATATAATTATATTAGGTATTGAACTATAAGTCCAATAATTTGGAGTTTAAAAATCATATTAAGTATGTAAAATACAATATAAAAATTCAAATCCAACACATATATATATATATATATTTTTAATTATCTAACATAAAACAACTAAAATCAATTTCGTCAAAAATGAGTTGGTCGATTTTTTCCCAATTTTTTTTCGTGCAATTTGTTCTGATACTTAAAACTATTTATTCGAAAAAAGAATAAAATATCATCTGAACACGGTTATTTATATACTTTATAGGAAATTTACTCCCTAACGATTCTGTTGGAAAAATTATTAAATGTAAAACCAATAATGCATTTCTCCTTGTTTTGCTAAAAAACCACAAAAGTAAAAATAAATTGTCCATAATCAATTTTATAATTGACTATGGGAAACATATAATATATTAATGTATATTAAATTTACCTTGAAATTATATTTTAAAAAAATTGAGAACATCATAATTTGTATAAAAATGCTTAATACAGGTAAAGCTCTAACCCAATTAATTTTTTTTTTAAATCGTTCAATTAAGTTATTCTAGTCAGATATAACTTGTAATTTTAGCCAAGTTAAAAGGAGAATAAAAATAATTAACTTTACTTGATTAAAAATTAATAGGTTTATTATATAATTTAAATTAAAAACATATTTTTTTTATCTTCAATTTTTATCAAAATATTAAATTATATATTGATAAATTTTAAATTATTAATATATAAAACTGTTGTTATTGCAAACCAAATTAAGTATAAAATATAAATATTTTATTTTTTATAAAAATAATTATTATTTAACTTCGCTTCATAACAAAAAAAAATAATAATAATAATTAAATGAAAAATAACTTGGGATTTTAGAAAAACATTAACACGTTAAATTAAAAAAATGTAATACTTAAAAATAGTTAATATAACTTAACTTTAATTCATTAGTGCACAGCCTTAGATATAGTTTTTAATATGTTTAAATATATATATTTTTAATCAAGGTGTGATCTATCGATAAATTTCATATTTATATAATTATATTAAGTCATAATATATTTGTCCATTTTTCAAAATTTAAATTTTATCGAAGTGTTTTATTGTAAGTTTTGTATTTTACACTACCTATATTCCTAATAGTTTCTTATAATTATTGTCGTTACAACGACACAATCTCTGTTCTTCATTTTTCAGCCTTTTATTTTTGTTAATGTAAGGTAAAATCTGTATGATTTTCAAATTTTCATTATATCTTCATGATTATATAGTTTTACCACATTATTATTATGTTCTTATATATATATATTAGGTATAAATATTTAAATATCCCATTGTATATCATAACAATAATAATGAATTATTAAGCATTATTAGATATATTCATTACGTACCTACCATAATATTATCAAGGTTACACATGTACATTACGCATAAACGTAATTTAAAAATCATCGTTAAGTCGTTAACCGTTTATCGATAGATCAATTTTCGCTGGTAGATCACACCTCTGACCAACAGCTATTATTGCGAACCATTTTAGGATTTTCAGAAATTTTTCGTCGTAAACAACTTTATAATGGATATGTTGTTATAAAAAAAAAAAAAAAATTATAATATACTCACACGTAGACGTATGGGCCTAACTCGTCTAGGATGGGCTTTTCTCGGACTTCACCGGGAGACAGGACATTTAAAAATTCGTCGGCATTGGTCACGTTGTAAATGTAGACTTTGAGCACCGGCCGGACCGGTGGTTTACGCCACATCTCGAAAGTCTGGGAGCCGGGTCGCAAAGTGATTTGCTGTGAACGGGATAAATACGAAATCAATCAGGCGGCATATAAAAAAGCAAATAAAATATTTAATTATTTTAAAACGCGTTTAAACCATGGGGGACTAGGTATACCTAATTATAAAACGTGATAATTTAAAACCGCAGTTGATAAATCTAAAAAAAATTATCTCCAAGTTTTATAGTTATTCAATTTGAAACGTAATACACGTCTTGTTGCAAAAAACTTCATAAAAATTATCATTTTTTTTTTTTTTTTTTTTTAAATATTTTAATTAATTGTGTATACATTTTATCTCGTATCGTTGTAATGTTTCGAGATAACAACGGCGACGCACTGATATTAGAATTAAAACCTAAGTTATAAGAAAAAACGATTTTAACTTTAGACAAGAATATAATACGTAGCATATATTATGTCGAAATCGATTTATATTATCGTTTAAGACTTACCTGGAAGTGCTCGTGCCGAAATTAATATGTCGCTGATTAGTAAAACGATGTATTTATATTTTATATATTTTTGTTTATAGTGTTTCCGCGTTAAATAGTACTTTTAGCCTTTAACCGTGTGTAATCGATTAATTACAGAAAAACATTAAATCTTACGAAAAATTATGAATATTTTAGACACGAATTAAACAAAACATCTGAATTCCTATAGATTTCGATTTTGAGCATACTGGATCAGCGTAGTTATTACAATATAATGTCATTGTGTCGTGGGTACGAAATATATTATAAATGCGTGTCGTGTAAATCGTTGTCGCAATTTTGACATTATATATGTACTATAATTATATAATAATATGCACTCACGTCATCGATCACGAGCTCAACTGCCGTCGTGAAAAACGCCACCACCAGGAGGCCTCCGACCAACATGGCTACAGCCACGGCCAACACGACCCCTAAAAATTAAACAAACGATTAATTATACAATTGATGTTATTTATAACGGTATGTCGATTGTAAATTTCGGACATTTACAAGGAATAGAGTATGGGTGTTTTAGATTAAAATATTATAAAAAAAACCATCGCGATTATTGTACGACATTATCGGATAAAACGACCGCATATTTCACTATATGACGTTTAGAAACAGTTTTTGTTGTCACGTTTAAAATGCAAAAAAAAAAAAAAACGACTACCTATTTAATTATGTGAAGGAGACTCAATCTTTTAAAAGTAATCGTATACGTATATTACATTAAATAGGTACGTTTACATTATAGATATATACGATTTACTTGTATAAATATTTTAAATTTCATATCAATAGGTACTTTTATTTTATTATTATTTTTCAATCATATTATTTATGTGTTTTTGATTAAATAAAACTACATTTTATAGTATCAATAAAATACATTTTATAAGTATTTAAATATGTTTATACTTAAAAATGTAGAATTATTTTCTAAAATTCCTATATTTGTACATGTGTTTAAAAAAACTTTTATAAAGTCTCTTTTAAAAGAGTTCCATAATCATGACCTACGTAACCCATCTAGGTTGTTTGAACAAATTTTCTAAATCCACCACAGTCTATACGAAAAGCGTGTTATACGATACGACGAGCTGTTGCGCATACTAAAACCGAAAGCGGAAACGGTAGCGTATGACAAATTATTTCTTTCTGGTTTTTGTTTTTACGTTATTAGTGTTATTACATATATTGTTTTTGCTCATTTATATAATATCGTATTTTTATGATAAAATGTAACATAAGATCCTAACGCAGACAAAACGCAAAACGAAAGCAGTGAATATGTATTGCTACGAATAAGAAACCGTCCGCGATACTATCTCGTCGTCCTTGCCTGCAAGTCAATTCGAGCACGGAAGCGGAAACGAACGCACGTAGTTTTTTTATATCATAAATAAGGTTCGGTTAGGTTAATTGCAATTGAAATTAATTTCCAATTTCTATTTTTTTTATAAATAAATTTCGTTTGAATAAAAAAATAAAAATAAAAAACTTTGTGATTTACTGAATATATATTATTATAATTATATACTATTTTGACTATTTTATTTGACGTGCCCTTTCAAAAAACAAATATCACGACATTTTTTTTATAAAAATATTAAAATATCCATCGTCAATCTATGACATTACATAATATTCTTGTAGACTATTTTTTCCCAACATTTAATGACATCATATCATTTTTAAAAAAAAATTGTTTTCTACGATAGATTAAAATATTTCATATTTCTAAACACAGACAACAAAATGAATTCCGTAATAAATTAAATTTCGACCAAAGTTTATCAAATAATCTTTTTAATTTCAATTATTATTTTTTGTTTCTAATCAAATACAAACTACAATTTATAAAAATAAATCACAAGTCATAGCTCATTCGGTTTAACAGCGGAAAGAGGATATTACGTGTCTCACAGTCATTTCCGCCGACATCGAATTTTTGTCCGCTGACCATATTTGATTTTCTAGGAACGAAATGTGCGAAATAATTTATACTTATCTAGATACGTACCAACTTCCAACAATAAAATAACATAATATTATCTTGAGTCTATTACGCACTCGGCTCTTGTTTTCAGATAATGCATTATATTCTATTTAATCGCACGTAATTATTATAATACGTATTTGTGTTGTGAAATGATTTGGTCATTCATTACGACGTTTTTCGGAAATATTATTATTATGTTAAAATAATGACAATATATTATTATTGCGATGACGATGATTAATATGTCGTTCTCGTCATCGTGTTGTTTTTACAATCATGCTACGCGTATTTTCCGTACGTATATGACATACCGAAAATTCAAGGTTATGCCGCAAGTGTACCTAATGAAATTTAGTTAACAGAAACAACATTGAATTTACGTTTAGGTAAAGACACAAAAACTAATTTAACAGTTAAAACGAGTTATTATTTTTAAACGTACAAAATACATTTGAAATATTCATTCTCTGAGCCGAATGAAACGGATACGTCGTACGCAATATTTAATTGCACGTGACGCTCAAAGATGGTATAATGAAACAAATTTAAGCGAATTAATTATCTAACCACTGTGGTTACCGTGTAATTAATTTATTAACCATACAATATCATCTGAATAATAAACAATCACAAACAAATTGTCTGATGCTCTAACCGTTCATTAATTATCTATGCATTGTCAACGATAAAACAAACGGACAAATAGCATATTATTATATACGAACACCTAATTATATTAAGACTAACCTAACCTAACCTAACCTGGTAAGACGTACCAATAATTCAAATTGTATTTATAAATAATTTGATTTTCATTTTTAATTTCATATAATTTATAAAACCATAATAAATTAAAAAATATGATGTAATTACTAGATTTATGGTATTATAAATGTTTAAAACTGGCGTTACACAATCGCGACAGACACTGTTATGGGAAATGATAACTTAATGGCTAGCGTGCCTGTGTGAACATTTATTTTTAATTGATATTATTGTAGTTTCTACTTTTCTAGTATCATAGCGATAAATATAAATTATTTCTAAACTATTTCCGCACTAGCGAACTAAAGATGGCCAACATTGCGTTTTGTATGTTTTTGGTTATAGGTTAGGTTGTATTTATAATACACACGATGTATTATTAATAGTTGCAGAGTTCTGGTTAACCGCGCTGTAATTTGCCATTGATGTTTTACGCACAATTCCGACGGCCGTTTGCGCGAAAATACATATAAATTGCATCGTTATCATCGTATATAATCATACACGTCAGTCAGTAATCACACGCGGATTATTATTACGGTCGTAAAATCATAAATTAACGAATAATAATAATATATTATATCATTCGAGGACATCGGGCAACTCGATGCGCGATATCTACCCGATGTCCTTCTCCGCAAAAATATACACGCACGTACAACGATGACAATCCAGTATTTTTTTTTTTTTGCTATAGAAAATCTATTTTTAAATATTTTTTGCATGATTGAAATCATAAAAACATTTCCTAATCGGTTGATAATGTTGTTTTAGTCGTGATTCTCGTAAAAAATATATATAAAAAAAACCGGAATACGTAAAACACGTTCGAACGTTGGACGGTGATGGCGATTTTCCACTAGTTTTTTTTCAATTTTACAATCAAAGGTCATATCGTCGATATGTACAGACAGAGGTCAAAACATAATTCATATCGAGAATACTATGATGTACACATTATTATATTATAATACTACTATTGTTATAGTTAGATTTTGGGGTCAAGAATAAGTTACATATATACAACACATAGGTAGGTACAAAATAATAAGATACTATAATATTATATACAAGTTATTTCTCATTATCATCAGGATTAAACGTGGGATTAGTGGAATCGAGAATTATAATATTATAATCGCAAAATAATGTTAGTTTCTTGTTTATATAACGAATCAACTAATGGAATAAATACTACCGGAGAAAAATACGATTCTTGTGACTTATCTGTACGTTTTTTATGCACTTTATTAATTTTGGGACCTAAAATTTATATTAGATATCTACTTCAAACGAATTCCAAGGAAATGATTTACATTTCAAAAAGTAATTATTTTTAGTAAAAGTTTTTAGGTAAATTATACAATTTCTACGGATTCCCGTAGAAAATATTCATTTTCGACTATTTACAATGCACATTAATTTGTTTTGTTTTTAATTGATTAAGAAACATTCAGTCATTTGTTAATGTAAATAATCGAACATTTAATAAGAGTTTAACAACAGTTAAATAAATTAAAATGTAAAAGAGGCTCTTTGAAATTATATTTTTGTTCAAGTCCATTGTTTCCGTACTTCTACACCATTATAATCGCAATTAAATATTTGAACAATTGAAATATTCTTATCATATATTTTGTAAAATTTTTTACTCATTTAGTAAATTACCAAACTCAAAAACAGTATTAAGATACTGGCAGATAATATGGCACATATTGTTCGACGAAAACAATGACGACGGTCAATAGAACTGACTAATTATTATACGAATATTCGAAAATATATTATTATAGGAAAAAAAACACTTACTCGACAATATTATTATATTTTATGTCAATAATGGATGCAGACATATTATTATTATGCACTGTGCGGTTAAAATAATAAAATAACTAACATTGTAATTTTTTTATGTTCGTTTTTTTTAACACTAATAAAAACTCAAAAAATAATAATATTGAGATTATTATTGTTGTGGAGACAATATATCGCGTATTCGTGCGCGATATGAGATAAAAAAAAAATATATACTTTTTATATACCAATTTATAAAAAAGAAAGATGCGCTAATATTTTGTCTCCGCGGTGGCGATTACACGACACGGTCCATTGTTTGGCACGCTCCCGGGCTTATTACATTTAATAATACAATTATATCATGACAATATGTGTCTATTACAACATTGATTTTTTACGATTATTACTATTTTGGCCTATTATCTTCGTACATTTATTATATTAAATCGTTGTAACTTGTACGGATTAAAAGAATAATATAGATAATAGTTGTGCATTAAAAATGTTTTACTCGACTTGCGGTCGTAAACGATGACGACGACTAGTTTTAATAATAATATTATATCATGTTCTCTTTTTGTCACGATAAAACGACGAATACGGCGTTTAAACGCATATTTGTTCACTCGTATGTTTTCCTGTTGCTATCTCTCGGCAGAAATGTGTCATGAATATATAACGAGAAAATAATAAAATATTCCTGTATGACGTATGCGCGGGTGTGTGGATAGTGTTCTACGTACCAATAGGGCAATAACCGCATTTGTCTCCATACAATTTTGGATGGGAATAATTGGATATTTGGTTATAAACACATCGATAAATTGATCGAGTTCCGTATAGAATAGAATGAGAAATTATTTACTATATACATATTGTATTGCAAAACATTTCATCTTTGTCGATAAATTGATACAAAATTTACAGTGAAAGCAAGCGTATACGTAACGACTTCCGGAGGGATTTACAATTTGTTTCTGTCAGATCTGGTTCATTTATAGAAAAACAACGACTCAAATTTTAACGTTAATTATTAATATTTTTATATTCGAAATTGGAATTCTAGAAAGTCTACCTGGGACTCAAAGGACAAGCTACACATTAATTATTTCAACTTTAACATATTATAATATTTCGTTATAAGTTTGTGACAAATGATTGTCGACCGGAACTTTATTTATTAGTTATTATAGAAATCACAATTTCATAAAAATCTATGTCCATTACCAATTATTACTTATAACTAGATTTCTCTTTATATGAATTAATTGTCTACATTTATCAATTTATGCAAATAAGCATCATTACCTTTATATTAAGATACCACTTTATTAAAGTAATAATTTCTATAATGAAGAATAAATAATGCACTACTGAGTACCAATTAAATTTACGCAATATTGATAAATGTATTTTATAGTACTTGCAGCCTTCGGGTTATACCTGTTAAAGTAAGTTCTATCCAGTATTTTGTGTAATAAAACTAGTTATTATCAAATAATAATTGATCATAAATTATCTGACACAATAGTACTATCTTGTACAAAAACAACTTCTGTTTATATTTTTCTATTTACTTAATTTTAATTTTATACCATACCTACAATATACTTGATTTTAAATTTTGTTTATGATTTATAGACTTGTTTTATTTGAACGGAATATTTTTCAAATATGAGAAAACACATTGTCTATTTTAATTTTCACCGAAAATCTATGGTAACAATAAATCATCAGTAAACGAAGCTCAACAGATATATGTTACCGATTTCACTCGAAGTTCTATATAATAATAATTTTAAAATATGTGTTTCAATGAAAAGAGACTGTATTAATCGAAATATGTTTATGAAATAAAATAACGAAGCTATACCCATTATAAAAAATAATATATTTTCCTTAGACCGTAACATACTATTGTGTCTGATATAAAGTGATTTTATTGTGACGCGTGTCTCGATAGGCATGGGTACGAAATCGATATATATATATACATAGGGACGACACAAATTCGATAATTAATTTCAAAAACTATAAACGGAAAATGATCAAAATTGACATGACATTTGTATTTGTTTTTTTGTTTTTTTTTTTATATTAGTATAATATTACACGTCGCCCACTACTCCGCAAACAATATTACGGACCGAACGCTAACCTACTAATAACTCGGACAATAATAATAATTGTTTTACCGTTCGCACACGCGTGTGCGGTTTGACCCGATAACAACGTCGGCGAACCATCAGACCGTGTGAATCGCGTAGTCTTTGTGCATCCATATATCCATATATCGTATTCCGTTTGCATTTAGTTATATACGCTTGTATACTGTATAGGTATATGTACGTAAAAGATTTATACCAACGTGTAGGTTAGTAGGTACCGTTAATTGGCCGCCAAGAACTTTCGTACCCGTTTCCTATATATATATATATACGATATATACGATTATATTATATTCTCACTGAAAACCGCTTTGTTTGACAAGTGCAAACTTTACTCGATAATGTCGACGTTTTTATAAACAAGTAAATTGTCCTAATTCTCATTCATATAGAAAAAAAAAAAACACTTTGAAGTTTGAATATCGACTTGAAAATTGTGACACATTTAAATGGTAGATTAGCATTGTGTAGGTAGAAATGACAAATAGATATTATAATATTGTATAAGAGTCAATAAATTGTTATAACCGCGGAATTTTTATTAGGTATACAAACGATTTTTCAAAATTAGAAATAAAAAAGTTAACATTTTATTCGTTTATATTAATATATACGATATGTGATAGTATCTATCATCAACCAGTATATTCTGTACTTCCATTTAACCGAGTTCAATATTAAACGATTTCTATCATATAAGTACGTTTCAACGTATATCGTATAGGCCAGTTTCCAGTTCGCTAGCCGAGTATATTTCTCTGCTTATATTAGCCCCATTTCGCCGCAAACAAGTTCATTATTAATTTACATTAAGGGGATTGGAAATCGCGTATATTTTAATCCATTTGTCCATGTTAAACTAGACTGAATTACAATTATTTAAAATAATACACTTTCATATACTTACCTATATAAATCTAAAGTAAATAATTAGTGTGTTTTTAACATTTCTCAGGTTGTACATTACTACTATTTTAACGTATTTCTAATATATAAAATATTTTTGAAACTAATTTGTTCTTTTAAAATTAAAGACTTAAACAAATCATTGAGTTTTAATTCCATCGACGTACTTTTGCTCAATTTATAAACACAATTTTCCCTACCAGTATTAAAATCTAAATTAATATTCAGTATCGATTTCAGATTTGTGTATAATTCAATAATTTCTAAAATTATCTTTTCGCTCAGTAAATATAATTACTTATATATCGGTATCGAGGGATTGGTACGAACCCGTAAGTGATAAAACTACAGTCTGAGTGCATTTGATACGCGCTATTATAGTTATCGCAAATGTATCAATTAATAATAACTATTATCATTAGTAAATTCCGGATTAATATGCACTAAAAAAGCTTAAAATAATATGCAAATATATATTTTTTTTATAAATATTTTATATTTTTAAATCAAGTGAAAAATGTAAAAATAAATACATTTTTTAATTTATATAGTTTAATATTTATGTTGGTTTTATTCAGTCCTTTTTCTAAACAACATTCAGTACATTACATAATTAGCAAACAATATTTATTAAACTAATTATTAGGTAAAAAAAAAATGTCCACGAAGATATAGATTTAACAATCGTGCATATTTTGTACAAATACATATTTTCACATTTATTAAAAAATAAAAAATATGGAGAAAAAATAACTTTTTTACGAAAAAGTCTATAAAATGTGTTTAAATACGTAAAATTCTTAAAATTTGCTGTTAATCCTAAAATATGCACTATATAAACTTGTTTCTATTCATTCATTGTTGAACGAATCGTCGACATTTCTTACGGCCACCAAAGCTGCATATTGTCAAAAAAAAAAAAAAAAAAATATGCAATTGCCGGACTCTGATCAGTAGGTATCGATCTAATTTCGCATCATTTTATTCTTTAACAATTTCTAGCTGGAAACGATATTCACAGAGTTTGTAGCGCAGACTAATAGCAAAAAAAAATTTTAAAAAACAGTAGTTATGTATACGACACGATATGGACACGAGAAGTCACTAACTGCCGACACGAACTTTACCGAATTTTTGTTGTGCTTATATATATATATATATGTATATTAGGTATACGCGTATGATTTCTAATAATAATACGAAGTACTTATGTTTATACACAATAACGGACGCGATTGGTGCGACGACAACATAATGTATGCTAGAGAACGTCGACGTGCGTGTAATAATTATACGTGATCGCGCATTAAACAAACACCGAAATCGGAGTAAATAGAAAAATAATAAATATTTTTATAGGCATTCGAAAAGAAGTATAAAAAAAAATCGAAACGAGACCCCGACGTTGTTATTATGCCGGCAGCACGCGTATACCAAGGACACTGTTGAGTTTTTTAACTGGTAACCGTAATATTATAACCGCGCCCGATCGACCGTATCCGCTACTGCCGTTTTATTCAAATCGTATTTATATTCACGCCAATTAACCCGCTCGCAATGCTACACTACCCATATAATATACAGGTATATATAGTATCGAAAATAAAACGGTCGGTTTTACATTATTATTACGTTGATAAGTCGCGTGTATATCAGTTATCGTAATTATTACGCAGATAATAATCATACTGTTTACCCGCGGTAAGGTCGGGCGAATATTTTATAATATCGAAATATTACGTCGGCGGCTACTACGTGGAAAATCGCGATTTTGAAACGTATATAATATATATATATATTTGGTATCGTTGGCGACAACATATTTTTTTACCATAAGATTGCACGGTACATGAATTATCAAAACGATTTTTGCGAGTTCACGGTTACAACGAAATATCGCCGTCGTATTTATACAATTTGTTGTTATAAATTATAAGTTACAATAGTGCACGACCGTCTTCGGTTTATTATTTGACCGTCCGAAATTCGATTAAATAATTTTTTTCTTTTACTTTTATTCTATTTCATCAGACCGATATAACTATATACACCAGTCTGACGTTTTTTTTTTTCACCAAATTTACCCATCACTAGTTTTAAATCATAATATTTGTATAAGGTTTTGCAGACTCGTCATTAATTTTGTTCGATATCGACCATTCGATACCGGAAGGTTTTTTTGTTGTTTTTTTTTTGCCTATAATATATATTGCTGATTCCAGGAGATATTATCGTTCGTTATAAATTATTTATCAGAATCACACCTATTCGTATTTACGAGAAATCCGTCTGTTTTTTCGAAAACTCGTACAGGAACGTGAAATTTACAAAAAATCCGGTTCGTTCTCGTGACACGACAAATCGACATTTTAGTGGCGGACAGACGCGGAGGGGAAAAAGCAACACGAACACTAAAAACATCACGATTCGCAATATTTTTTTATCGAGATTTAAATAAAAAGAAGTTTCAACGGAATCTTTTGTTTCTTCGTCGAAATTAATTGACACGCTGACGATTTCACACGAGATTGTCGCGCGCGCAACCGTTTTTCCGGTCGCACTACCGACTAACCGAGATGTCTACTATTTAAAACATTTGCATTTTGTATAAAATTATCGTTAGGCCGTTTTTGTTTATTAATAACCGACACATGAATACTGAATATAAGTCGAGTTTTCGTCGCCGTCGTCGACTAAATAAAAAATAGAGAAAAAAAAAAAATAATAATTGTTTAATGATATTTTCGTGGCCTCCTTCGTCCAAACGACGTCAACGACCGCGTCACGTCGGCCACGTCACGAGAAGAACCACCAACCTCATATCATCACGATTTAATATTATTAAATTTTATTATTATTTTTGTAATATGACGGGTATGCGCGTTTAGATGTTACAATGCGAATTGCGAATTATCATAACAATATAGTTCCGCGGGCACAATATCAGGTACCTACCTAAACGACGGCGGCACCGTCGTCGACAGAGTGAGTGCGAGCGAAAAAATATAATATGCATTGTGATTTCACGGTCGATAAAAAGTATAAAACGCGAAATAACGTATCGCGTAAATGCTGCGATAAATGGTTGTGTGTTGTATAAAGATGCCTAAATCTCTTAATTAACTAACTGCTGCGACCGGATAATAATGGCGGCAACGATGACGATGACTCGCGCGACCGTGGCCGTGATATATTACACAAGATCGCAGTGGTGGTAATTGCAGCGTTAAAATAATATATAAATAACAAATGTTATCATAATATTAACGAGATTAACAATTACAATGACTAATAGCCAGAACAATGCGTACACACCCTTTGTCTGTATATATACATACGCGCGCGTTAAAGTCATTCTTTGACGCATACCTCAAACGTGATACAATGAAAAACTGTGGTGAAACACAATAATTGTTATTCATTATTATTATTATATAAAACGATAAACGTAATTTAAGTATAATAAAATATTGTATATAAAAAAAAAAATAATAATAAAAAATGTTTATCAATACTGGACAGAAACACGGTTTTCCATTATTATAAATACAAAATGTGAAATTGTCATTATTATTGTAAATACATATATATATAACTTAATTGTTATTTAATATACGAATATATCGTGTTGATTTCCGATAACGCGTCACCTTCCCCTAAGTACCTACACCTATTTTTGTAGACGCGTTCGTATATACATATATAAGTATACACATCATATACATAATATAATGCAACATGTATTTAATGGGTTGGCAGAGTATACGATTCTGATTGTGATAATAGATTACTGATAATGTATTTTTAAGTCTCCTCGCGTCTAAATATTTTTTATCAGTTATAGTAAATCACTCGGATACCGCAGATAATATTATTGACGTATTGGGTCATTAGATTATGTTCGGTTAATTATGCACACAATATATTATATTAGATATTATAATATCGCGCAATAAAATGTACCTGTTCATTAAAGAGTCCCCGACAAAGGTGAATGCAATTCATAATGTATAACGGGGTGACTATTAAAATGACATCACATATTATTATTATATTGTATTAATGTCAGTCCTTGAATTGTGGTGAAGGGACGCACTATCTTTTCTTTTTTACAATTTTTTTTTTTTTTAGCTTAAGAATCGAAAATAAAACCGATATAATGTGCCGTTCTATCGTATATCGATATATCGATAATTTTTAATAATAATATATGATATAACACCTATACTAAAATTTATCGGATATCGGGTTTTTTTTTATGGAAACTAGGCCGATTATCGATTATCGGATTTATAACGGAATATCGGATATCGGAAAAAAATGGTATCGGCCCAGCTTTAGTAACAATACGCATGTTGTCTCCGTTTTTCAGACCATTTTCAACATACGAACGGCGGTGCAGGGACGACGAGGAAAATGAACTAGAGTGGTGGTATAATTTTACGAATGTGTACATAAACGTTATTGTTGTAAACATTTAAATTATTTTAATGAAAATTATAATATTGAAATTATCGAAATGTATACGATGAAATAATCATAATATTATTATAACATAAAACAACCTGTTGTAACAAAAAATCTTTGAGCTCCGGTTTTCGAGATGGAACCAGGAAAATCTGAGTTGTATATATATGTAAAAGCTCACAGTCTCAAAGACCCCTTTCTTTTATTTTTCCAATTCAAGCAGTGATTAATGTTTAGAATTTTATACTTACTTAGGTTTTAGAGGTCTCAGCTACTTTATATGTCCAATATATTATTACGATATTCTTCAATAAATTATAACTATTATTTTTATTGCAAATTCAACGGACAATTTGGTCATAGTCCTCGGATAGATAATGGTAATGTTAGGATATTATGTCTATTTGTGAGATTTGAAAAACAATTTATTTCAAGAATTAAACTTAATTATTAATAATAATGAACAACGCTAATTATACTTTTAACAATAAAAAAACAAATTATATAAACAAATTAAAAAACAATTGAAAATATTAAATTAAAAAACTAGCGATTTGGAGAAAACGGGAGGATGAAAATAAAATGATATTAATTATTAATATAATTATATTAATGACGTATTATAATTAAGATTTGAAATCATTGCTTTTAAAAAAACGATTCTGAGCGAAGCTTGATCGTATTATATGTATATAGGTAATAATGATTATTAATTATTTTATACAATTAATTAATGTAAAGTTTTAAAAACAAAATCATTAAAAATATTTTGTAATTTTTAATTAAAATACTAATATTTAATTTTTATAATTGATAATAATCATTAATTTTACTCCAAACTCCAATTTAAAAAAAATGCGTCTGCTGACTTTCAAAATATTTTTGATTATTTAGTTAATCTCTTTTCAATTTGAAATAAATTTTTAGTTTTGAGTATTTAAAATTAAAAACTTTGCACGTAAAAATATAATAAAAAGCAGTCAAAATTCCAGTCTTATTAAAAAATTGTGGCTTATGATTTTTGACAAATTGTATATTAGATTTAAGTTATGTATGGTTAAACTTGTATTAAATTTACAGATCTCAAAATATTAACGCAAAATTGTAAATTTTGTTAACATTAACTAGGATAAAATAACAAATTTTCAAAGTTCTATATTGGTACTTATTTTGTATGTAAAATACTTATGTAAATTCTCAATAAATATGTCAATTCTCTTCAACAATCATTTCTTTAATCATAACAATGTAATGAAATTGAGTTTCCGAGATTTTTACCATTTGTACGTAATTTTTTAGTAGTTTTTATTTACGCTTTAGAAAATGTTGAGTAATTCAAAAAATAAGCTAAATAAAGTGCCAACTAGACAAAATTGTCCACCGGAAATCTACTACTTTGATACGACTGGATCAATATTTTTACTCAAAAAATTAAAAAGTATTTATATAACAAAATAAAATAAAACCACACATCGTTGTAAAACCCCTTCGCTCGGAATCTAAATATTATTTTTTATTTAGTTATGGTGTATAGAACAATATAGATACTTTATTGATAAGTATTTATTCTCATTCAAATAATAAGTAGTAGCAGCAGTATTTATAGAGGGGATATGAGAAATGACCTTTGACCTTTTTTTCTAGATTTTTTCGTGATATTTTTCAAAGATAGATATAAAATAAGTTATTTTATATTATTATATCTATTACAGAATAACAATATCGAAATTTCAACCTTTAAAGTTTTAACATGCGATATTGACGATGGTGAAAGAACAAAGCGCTTCTTGGTCAATGACATGTTGCCATTGCCAGTGGCGTATTTTAAAAACATTTCTGTGGGGGGGGGGGGGGGTTCAAAATTTTAACAAAATATAATAATCTATACATTTAAAAATATATATATAGGTAATATATATTTTATATTAAACCAATTAATATTATATACATTATATAAAACGAAATAAACTACATTATTATATTAATTATTAATTACATACAACGAAAACTATTCACAAAATTAATTTAATATAAAAAAATAAGGAACGAACCTGGGTCTATGGGGGGTCCAGTACCCCCGGAATACGCCACCGGCCATTGCATATGCCCCCCTTGAAAAAACCTCAATACACCATTGAATTGAGTTTATTAAAAAACGGAAACAAAGAAATACATTCACCTATATGATATATCTACGACCTTACAGTATACAATATATACATTTTAAATGTAAACGAGTTTTGGAAAAATTATTCGATATAATTTTATTAATAATTAAAATGATAAAATTTAAGAAATTTCAATAAATCAAATTATTTTCATACCTTTCTAATAACACTCGAGATATGTTTTTATAGAAGGATCTCACCAGTCTAGATTATCTAAACTATTCTTGTTTTGTTCTTTGCTGACGTTATCGTCTATCCATAATAATACCACGGTAATTGCGTGTAACTTTACATGAAAAGTATACGTTTGTAAAACATCTCGCTACACTCACCATTATTAGATGTAATTCACTAAAGACAACGGTAATTCTCGTTTTATATCGTTTTTTTTCTAAAATATCGTCTTCGAAATCGAATAAATAATTAATATTCGTTGCATAACAGACGTGGATTACCACGCTAACTTAGACCATAAGGTACACGAGAGAATACCGCGCGTGTGTGTCACACAATATAATTTATATATTATAATGTTATGTTATGTATACCTGCACACGCCGCGTTCGCCGTTTTCCGTAAACAAACGCGACGACGAACGGACGGGGAAATAAACGCAAAATTGTTTAACGCGGTACAATCAACCGTTGTTGTTGAAAAATATCATAACAAACATTTTGATACAGGGTGATTGAATATTCATCATCACGATATACAAAATCGGGACGCAATTTGAACTCTATAGGTAGAATAACAATAATATTAATATAATATTATATTAATTTGTCAACTACCCACTGCAAATGTACATTTTTTAAAAAATTTTTTATGAAGAAATCGAACATAGAAAATATTGGTCAATTAAAAAGTGCATAAATATAATTATTGTCGCAATCATAGGCGTAAAACACTAACAATTTCAAGAGGCCTAACATTTTTAAGATCAAAATAAGCCAATATTGTTAATATTTAATAATTTTGGTTTCTTCTTATAAGTTATAAAACGTTCCTGATCCTTGTTTTTAATATTTAAAACACTTGACACTTAAATAACTCAAACATATAGCAACAATTAAATAGTTATTCATTTATTATATACACACACACATACATATATACGTTTCATAAATTAAAACCATTTGAGGCAAGTCAAATGGACACGTGGTGCGTATAATAAACGTTGACAATTTTACACTTGTCGAAAATAACGAGTTGTCGTGATATATTAATATTATTATAAGTATATAAGAAGTACCTGTTATTTATACGTATGGATAACAAACGCGGAGACAATAAAACGGGCTGATGTCATGCGAACGCAGTTGTTGCGGACAGAATTTTATAGATACAATTTCGTAATATCAACATTTTAATTCGATCCTATAATGATAAATGATTTATAATTTGGCGTGTCGTGTTGCACCTATGACCTAGTTAGAAATTAATATATATATACAATTGATATAATTTATCCATTATTTAATTTTTCATCTTCTGACGAAATATACACACCTAATATAATAGTAATTAGTAGGTAATGTGTATATAAGTTATCTGTAATATCATATATAAGAATCTACAGCGATTCCAATTCTTCATAGTACAGTAAACAACGTTCGAATTCGATATATTTTATATTTTAAACATTTTATATTATTATTCCCGTCGTATGTTTAATATTGAAGAAATACGATATCGATATAACGAAATGACACGAGGACATCATCCGGTGCCATATCGTATCATCACGCTTACCCAACAATTGTTAAAATAATATTATGCTGACGGTGCATACGGCGATGATATAATATAATAATAATAATAATAATAGATATAATATATATATATACATATAAACATAATATGTTATTGTTTCTGACGATAATACAGCAGAAAAATAAAAACGTAATTTTATGGAGTGTGCAGTTTATTTGTAGTCAGTTTAAATTTCTGCGTTTCCACTTTAAAACATTTTACACAAAAAACTATGAACAAACCAAAAATCAAAACTAAACAAATATATTACAGCGTTATCGGAATATTATTAAATTCTATACCTGTTGTATGAAATGTGTTTTTTATACGTATAACAGCAACTCGCGTATAGAAGAACCTAGGTTGTTGCAGTAGTATAGGTCAAGTATATTGTATTATTGTTGATTGTTGTGTTTTTGTTTATTTTTTCATATTAATTCTACGAATATATTTTTATTTCACGAACGACAATGCTTATGTGTGGAAAACCACATTTTATTACCCACTGACGACACAATCAACCGGTCGCCATCAAGTCTATACTAGCATGAACTGCAGTCGTTGGGCGATAAAAATTTGACAGTATACAATATTAAAAATATAAATCGGAACCGCGTAAAATTTCCAAAAAAATATTTTAAAATTATTTTACATTTTTTAAAAGAAAAAATATTTCGTCCAAACGAAATTTTCATCCGAAAATAAAACAGATATATAAACATGATTATATTTTAATAGACTATTCAATGGTTAAACAATGTCTATGATTTTGTCACATTTTATAGCTGACTTAATTTTAGCATGAAATATTTTCGTATATTTCGTGTATAATATATATATAGTTTCAAATAATTTGTTTTTCTATCAAAATATGTTTCGGAGTAAATAGTGTTAAAATATTTGAGTAAAATATTTGCGATAATACATATTATATTAGGAGAATATACTTTTTATCTCTAATGTGATTAGAATAACATAATTTTCTGAATTAATACTTAATAAATCTCTTTTAATTGATTTCTGATTTGTTAATTTCTTTTGTACCATAATTATTTAAATGTATAATTAAAATAATTGTGTTAAATTGCACAATAAAGTGAAAAAAAATACGTAAAAAGTATTGAATGGAATTTATTGCACAGGATTTAAAACAAAAACATTTTATAACAAAAACTAGAACAAGAATTGAATAATTTTTTTTTTGCTTGTATATCATATTATATGCATAACAAAACTCGGATAAATGTAAAATTAGGTTGTAAAATTAGTATTTCTTTTTTTATTCCTCGAACGCATAAAATACAAAATCTACGTTATATAAAACAGGATCGTTTGCGGTATTTGCGGTAAGAGTAAAAAGTTTAAAAATCGAAATCAACTGTTATGCGTTTACTGTTATTGTGTAACGTTTTTATTATAAGGTGCAAACTCCCACTGAAAATTTGACGATAAAATTTTTTAAGAAACAATAAGATTTTTCATTTTAATAATTAAATTGCTGAATACGGCCGCGATCCTATATTATCGATACAGTATAAATGTTAATAATGATCGATTCGATATTTTACGAAAGTTACGTATTCTATATATCAGTGGTTGTCAACATTTTTGGGGGTCCACGACTCCTTTTGATTTTGAAATAAAATATACGGCTTCCGTATACGAACATTTAAAATAAACAAATTTACATTATTCATAATCGTTTTGATCGAACTTTATTACTAATGATGAACATGTAATTATTAATAATAGGAAACATTTATTTTAATTTTTTTTTATTGAGATTTACTTTTTACATATACAATTAAAAAATCAATACAATAATAATAATATTTAATGGGACGGCTGTGCTTGTTTTTATTGCATTACATTATCGAATCGTGGGGTAAATGTTGAAAGTGCGATTCTCATTTGCTTTTCGATATTCGGTCTTGTTCTGTATTTAGTCTTAATAACCGCTAAGGCCGAAAAACCCGTTTCACACAAGTACACGAAGAAGCAAACGGAATCAAAGTCCCGATAGCCTTTTTATTGGCGCTACGATTGGATATTGCTTGTTCATAGCTATCCGAAATTTCGGTAAGGACGATGATGCGAATTCGGATTTTATTTTTAGTTTTTGTTGCGAACGCGGTTCCCTTGATAATAATAATAATAATAATTTTCAGGTCGAAAACCACTGCTTATGTAGGTATTAATAACAGAGATATTCGATTGATTTATGTTTTTACGTATATAACATATTATAGCTGTTATTATTATTCGTACCGGCACGCGATATATTATTATTATTATTTAATCGCGTTTTCGTTATGTGTATTTGTATAGTGTTACGCCACACGGTCGAGTGTTTTGAGAGGACGACGACGACGACGACGACGACGACGACGGTTACGCCACGCGGAGATTTTACGACATCGCTGCGGACCGGACGGGTGGTCGTCGAAGCATTATAACGTACACGCGCGCGCGCGCGGACATTACGAGAGAGAAAGTACTCGTCGGCGAAGGGCAAGAGAGAGCAGCGGTATATCGAAAAAGATTGTCGTCGTCGCGAAGGCCGATCGGTATTCAGGAGGATAATATTAAAAAATAAAAATTAATATAATATTATAATACGTAATCGTTGATCGCACATAATGGTAATATTTATTTTTATTATCACTATACATTATACCCAATACATTTTGTACGTGTAAAAATAAAATGTATAATAATAATAATAATAATAATATTTTTCTATACGTTCCGCCGAAGCGTCCGAGAAAGAATACCGGTAATACCGGTAAACGCGATTGCGGTTATTGCCATACCGCGTTCGAATAATAATAATAATAATATTATCGCCATTAGTCAATTAGTGCGCATACGCGTGTACCAAAGACTCGTAGCGGTCGTCCTCGGTGACAGCGGTTATGTAATTTACATTTTTTTTTTTATTCTCTTTTTCTACCGCGGTCGTTACGCGTATGCTCCGACTTCTCCAGACTTGGCGCGAAAACAAACTGCAGATACAGTTCGGGGCCGAGAGAGAGAGAGAGAGAGAAATTAACGTTCCTTCGTAATATTTAATAATTACGCGTTAATATTCATTTGCAATTCGCCAGTTTTATTACCGCTGCGGTTTTTACTGTTGTCCTATATTTTAACGATATATTTTATCATATATAATAATTATTTATATCAATCAGAGTTGTATTAATGGAAAATTATAACACTCTTTTAGAAAAATGTACACATTGTAGCGCTTTCTCGCCTATATTTGTGCAAATTAAAATATAAACATCGTATATACAAACAAATATCAATAATCCACAGGGTGATCGGAAATTTATGTTACGGCGATTCAAATAATAAAGGTATAATTTCCTTGGCGGAAACCAACAACCGCAAAACTAGCGTTTGAAAATATCCGGTTTTATATAAATATTTTAAGCGTGTTAAACATTTTATTTTCGATATCGCATAATAAACGAAACAATAAAATTCTTTACGCAAAATATTGATCACCCTGTGTATACCAACACATTCGTATTTGTTTAAAGTTTAAACATTAACCTGTTTTTACTACAGTACAAAAATGAATGTTCGAATCACATCGTTGGTATACTGCATATTTAAATTTTTGGTTTTTTAAAAAATTACTGTGTATAAATAACATAAATGTTTATTAAATTATACTTGAAAAAAAGCACTTACCTATACATTATAAAATTTAAAAAAAATTCTTATTTTTTTTCCGCTTCGTTTTTACTCATTCCTATATTTACTATTTATGAGAAATTTCGATGTGTAATACTTAGTACGATTTCATTATTTCAAAAAATTGATCAGTTAACTCTACCTACAAAAGACGACATTATTTGATACATCTATATAATACATCACGTATTAGTGTATTCGATAAAATTGCACGCAAATGCACTCACTATCGATGGCATTTTGAAAATGCGCTACTTTTCGAATTTAAAATTTACATAACGTGCGTAGATAAAATAACGAAATAAATATTACCCAATATTATGAAAACATCTAATAATGCGAGACCTGAATTATTGATTTAATTAATCACACGACATATTATTACTATTATGATCCGAATTTATGTATTAATGTGTTATTTGTTTGTTTGTTTCGTAGTTGTATATACGACAGAGAATTGCGCAGGACGGCTTTGACGATCGCGACGAGGACGTATAAGCAGGAAAGCGAATAATTAAACTGTTAGATAAAAACACGATATTGCAATATTATTATTATTATTATTATTATCATTATCTGTTTCGTGTTTTGTAATAGATATCACTATTATATTCGAACAAAACGCGCGAGCAATCTCTACTGAACCCGTACGGAAAACCGTTGTTCTTCGGCTGAGTGTATGCAATAATATAATATTATATAATGACATATAGGTACTATTATGAAAAAAAATTACATATAAATAAAACAGTAACGACACAATGACGACAAAGGCCATAATATTTTTTCTAAATAACAACAAAATAATTATAATCATAATAATAATAATATTAATACGATATTCTATTTGTCGTTGAATATTGTTATTATTATCAATATTATATTAATTTATTATTGTTATCGTGTGTGCAATATTCGTCATCGTCATTGCGCGCGTACGAAAACAACAGGTTTTGTATTATACAAAATAATATACTATTATTTTTTACCGTCCAAAAATGTAGATAGATATTTGTCGAAAAACAATAATATTATTAAACATCTTGTCGATGTCGAGGTGGACCACTTCGACTATACCGCGTAATGTCTACAAGATTATCAGATAACCGCAGTCGCGGTATAAGGATACAGGAGTCGGGACGTCGTCGGCGAACCATAATTTCGATTGTTTCTAAACGAGATATCGTATGATTATCACTCGATTTGGGATTAATTATATTTGCGATTTTTTTTATTATTATTAGTTTGTAACAGCGCGATGGGTGATTGACGATGCTGGGGACGATGACGAAACCGGTTGGTTCGCTCGTGCGGTACAATGTTCCAGAAGATGGTCGGAGAGGGAAGGTTAGACGGATCGCGCGATCGCACGAGTGAGAGAAAACAAGTGGTCGCGGCGAGTTTTCTTCTTCTAGGAACTCGCCGCCGCCGGCCACGCGGGCACAACGATGCTCGTATTATTATTATTATAATTACGCTATATACTGATGATAATAACAAAATAATAATAATAATAATAATTTACACTTGGATATTAAAACTAATGTTATACGTGTAATATTTTTCTATACCTACGCGGTCGCGCAAACGCGAAGTCGGTTCAGATTTCTCTTCGCGGGGCCGGTTGACCGTGTCCGCCGCGGCAGGTAACTTGCAAGTTATTATAAAACCAGCTGGTCCGCGACTGGTTACGCGCGCGTATATTATATACCGATTGCACTGTGCACACTGGTTACGACTGGTAGGTACCTAACCAGAAATACAAATCGTTCACGATAACAAAACGTAGATATAGTTTTCGAATTTTTTTTTGTTGCCCTTAGACTCGTCCGACATAAAGAAAAGAAACGACGTTTTTATATTATTATGATATACTTACACCATTTGCGCAGGAAGCTGCTGGTCAGCTTGGTGCACAGCTTTCCTTTTTTGTTGTGCATCTCGGCGCGGTCTGTGGGACGCGAGAGGACTTCTGCTATGCCGCAGACCGTTGCGTTGTGGGTCTCTCGACTGCTCGTTTGCGGGCGGTTGCGTACGGACGATTTTACGCGCCAGACAAAAGCATTTGTCGCGATTGTTGTTGTTATCGGATCGACGGGTAGGGAACGAAGGAGGTGATACGCCGAATGGAAATTTCGCGTCGGGCAACAGTTGTCGGTAAACGGCTTTGGCGGCGTCGGCGCCCCGAGTATGAAATCAACGACGCTGTACGATGTCTATTATTAGCCCGTTACGGATTGTCAAACTACGACGCGTAGACGGTCGAGCGGCGCGAGAGAGAGCTGCGGCGGCTGCGTTGCGTGCGTTCACTGCGGCGTCGAAAGTGGTTTCGACGCGATCGCGGCGGCTGTGGTAACGAATGAGCCAGTTGCCGTTGCGCACGCGCACGACGTCCGTTACCCCGGTTGCTGCCGTTCGTACTCGCGGCCGCGGTCCGTTCCGGCGGGTGGAGATAAATACGCGTTTCGGAAGATTTTATTTCGATTATTATTTTACGAAAAGTGTTCCGGCGCGCTGCGAAATGAAGTGTTTTCTTTTTTTGAAATCGGTACGAAAAAAAAAAAAAATAATAATAATCGACCGCGCGTTATTTCAATCGTTGCTCGGACTGTGACGACGGCAGCGGCTGACTCGCGATTGCTGACTGACCGTTCGACGGATCGCGCGGATGGCTCTCGCGCGACTTCCCTCTCTCGTCTCCGCGCGAAGAAGAAAGAGAAGGTCTCGTCATCGTCTTGTTGCCCGGTCGAATATCGTACATATTTTCAATTATTGGCGCGTACCCATATTACTCGTTATACTATATTGTGCACACTTCCTCGTGTTTTCGGACGAGTAATACATAATATACGTTTGGGTTCATATCACGATTTCAACCGTTTTATAATGTATTATATTTTCGAAATCCAATAGTGGTGGCCCGAACAATTTTCGCCGTTGTCAGGGTACGCATTAAGTATTCGATTAAAAAAAAAAAAAACCTGCTAATAGAAACTACGAGCTTTCCCGTGACAATAATGGTAAACAGTTATCGATCTTTTATATATAAATGAAGAATTTCTGAGTCTCTTCGATGAAGTTCTAAAGTTGGTCAGACCTCAGACGGCGAGGCACAATAACGTAAAACTTTAAAAATCCATTATTCCGGAGCAAATGCACTAGAGTAAACGACAGCGAAACCATTATTATTAAAATCACTTCATTTATCAATGTCGTCACTAGAAAATTATGAATATGTTAAAAGCGTTGAAAATTAATCAAGTTTTTAGTGTTATTAATATTAAATATTTTAATTTATAACTTTTATTATAATTATTGAAATGATTAATAGCAATTAAAATTAATAAAATTAAATAAATAATACATTTTGTTTCAATGTCACCGACTATAATGTGTTTTTTTTTTTTTGTTGAAAACGAACAATATTATAATTTTAATTCTTAATTATTGTGGATCGACATTCCAAAATTTACTATTGCCTTAATATGGGTTATACAACAAAATATATGAAAATAATGGCGGGGGATTCGAAATCCTTAAAATCAATAAAAACGTACTTTTTCCTACATAAAAACTGATTTGAAATACCCTGATTAGGTCAAACTGTACTATTGGCATCGAAATTAAAATTTGTCAAAACGCACTAGGTATTTTACAATTCAATTAAAATGTTGTTTTAATACACACACTATCATAATTTATAGTAGAGTAAAACATACTAAATCCAAATTATATGTCATTACGTAAAAATATTTAAAATCGTTTACCTATGTTAAAATTCAATATTTGTACATAGATTTTCTTGAAAACTAACTATTTCATAAATTGAAAATTATAAAATAGTTTATGATTATTTATTATTTAATTGTTAATTCATGTTTATATTTCAGTTATGCCCAAATGTATTTTTATTTTTAAACTTTTAAAATTTTTAAAAAAAAGTTGATATCAATAAAATATAATATTGTTATTTAATACGCACCAAAACTTGGTTATTGTACGAAATATACCATCTATACCACCTACCTGTGGTTATCGTTTATTTAATATAAATTATTAAGAATATTGTTCTTCTAATATTGTTCTATTGCCTATTGGTACATATTACATAGGTATAGGAAGTAGAAAGTTAGTTAACCATATAAGAGAAAGAGTAAGACAAAACATTATAATATTATTACCTACCTACTCAACTCAATCTTATATCACTTCAATAATTGTAGTAGTTTATATTACATCACCCATTTATATTATATTTAATGAAAACATTATAATATGATAAATTAAACAAAATCTCTTTAATACAGCCATACAGGTACCATATTTTGAGGAACATAAATGATATTAATGTTTACAAAAAGAGTAAAGTGTTGCAGTGGTTTAATATTATGATTAGAAACCTATTCGGTACATTATTAATGTTATTGATATCAAACAATATGATATGATTCATTTGAATTATTTAATATCACATATCATATTATAGTTGATAATATATTATACATAATATTTGATTATATTATATTTAAACAACATGATAACATCAAAACACGTACTATTGGCTATTAATTCACTTTGGAAAATGCGTTAAAAAGGTGTTAATTTCAAAATTTTAGTATTTTTGAAACAATATTATTTTATATATATTTTTGAACTTTTTCGAGCAAATATAATGGTCTGATTACTACGAATATGTATATGGGTATGTTATTAGTAGAAAATTGCATTTAGTTTGTACTTTATTTAGCTATTATTTTTCGAATTTCTCAAAAATTTTTCTTTGGGAGCAGAAAAATCATAAAAAATTACGGAAAAATAGCAAAATTCATGGAAACTATAATTTTGACGAATTCGATTTAAAATATTTCACAATAATTAATGCAATTTTGAACGTAGAGACTTAAATATTTTTGGAAAAATTTGAATAATATTGATAATATGAATTTTGTATGTTGAATGTAAATATAATGATATTTAAATATTCGATTGTTATAATAAATTACATTGAATACTTCATGTTACAATTACCTAAATGAAAAAAATTCCAAAAATCGCTATTTTGATGAAACTAAAAAGTCGACACATCAAAATTTTCATATTTTTGTTAATTACTTACTTTACTTTTTACTTTATTTAATTATTGACTTCAAATTTCACATTACTTAAAAAATAAATAAATGTTTACTTGTCTTTTAATACTAAAATAATAATTGAGGTGATGTTATAGCTTATTGCTTAAATAATATTTTTAAGAAAACCGTATTCAAAAATTTTATTTTTCGGGGAAATATTGTCGCATTAGTTAATAGATCTGAGAATCTAGGTATGTGTAATATATTTCTGACGTTGATATTCTTGTAAAACAATTATTTCGATTTAAACACTTGTTGATCGATTATTAAAATTATCGGAAGTAATATTTTTACTTAATATTGGATAAATAATTTTATTTCCGCTTTTTATAGACTTATCTATTTATTCTCAAATAGATAATTTATTCTAATATTTCAATAATGTATTTTAAATTCGTATGTGTGATTTTAATTTTTTTTTTTTTAATAAATTAAAAATTAAAATATTATTTATAAAATAGTTGTTGATTAATTAGGAATAACAATTACCCATTTATTCTAAATAATTCAATTAATTAATTATACCTCTTTAAGTATAATTGTTTTATACATTATTAATATGATGTGTTATAATATATTTAATAGTACCTAGGTACGTTAATAATTTGAAAAGTATAAATTGATTATTGAAATGTTTACTATCTTATCGACAATACATCAACTCGATACTTTAATCAAAACCTAGACAATTTTATGTCCATTTGAATTTTTAGTTTTAAAATATATTGTGTGTAAAATGTTTTTCTGTACATAAATTACAATGTAAAATAATTTGAACCTGCTCAAACAATAAATAATGTGGTCTAAATTTCAACCAGATTAAACTTTGTTTAAATAATTATTAGACTAAAGTTCGATTAATTATATATAATCAGTAAAGAAGTTTTAACATTTTCTGGGTTTTTATTGAAATAAAACGAATTGCAAATTCATAGTTTAGTTTATTCTCGATTTTTGATTAGAAGTATTGTAAAAAAATATTTTATAAACTTTATTTGTAATTAGTTAGATATAACTTTTATAATTATTATTCTTATTCGGTGACAAAATTTCAAACTAATAAAAAATAATAAGTCACAGTGTCACAGTGTTACCTATATAATATAAAAAGTTAGAATATTGATTAAACAATTTTGATATTTATTATGACAATCAGTAGGATATGCATAGGATAGATATAATTAGGTACAAATATATATATATTATTAACAATAATATACTCGAATATTACATGAATTATAATGAATAATATTAAAAAATCAAATTCAATCATTTTTTCGTGTTAATTACATATAATTATTCAGTTTTCTACTATTTTATAATAGCTTTACTTGCTTAAATACGTCAATTGTATAAACCACAATGCCGTGACTATCTATAAACATTATTTAAAATTTGCAATTTATATAAGCATGTTAAATAAATCTAGTAAATATATATATAATATATAATATTGTTTAAATTGAAAACTGTAATTGCAGATATAAATATCATTACCTAATGTGGTGAGTATTTCGTAAACTCTCGACACGCCTAAACGATTAAAACGGAAAAATTCTTATACAGACTGTGTTCTAATTGACTTCAAAATATATTTGTTTATAAGTAAGTAATAATAGGTAAAACTAATAATTAATTTCATAAATACTATTCAGTATATTGATTACCTGTCACGTAAAATCATTTTAATGCCTACATTTTACATGTTTTTATATTAGCACAAATAAAGTCATAAAAAAAAAAAAAAAAAAACTAAAAAAAATCTAACGATTGCAAGTAGTAACATAATATAATCATATTTGTTTATTACCTAACCAGCAATAAAAATGACAAGAAAATATTAGATATGATTGTTAATATCCACATTAAAAACAAATTTAAATAATTACATACTTAAAACGATTTCTATCTTATCCTTTTGACGGTCACGGCCATTTTTTCCATCATCAAAGAATAATTAGTATAATACATTATAATTTTATAACCAAAAAATTGTTTATTTTAATGATCACCCATAGTATAATCTATAAATCTAACCTGTCTATTAAAATGTTTATTTTCCGTATATAGGTATCATTATATTAATTTTAGATTTTGAGTAAAGCTAGGAAAGTATTGGTTTTACAAAGAAGTATTTTTTTTTATGTCTGAAAATTTTTTTATTGGGTAGAAATAATGGTTTGATTATTACAAGTAAGGTATGCTTTCGGTAGTAAATTGCATCTACTTGGTATTTTATTTAGTTCATTTTATGAATTTACTAAAAGTTTTTCATTAAAATAAGAAAAACAACAAAAAAATGGTCGGAAAACTGCGAAATTCATGGAAACTGTGGTTTTGACGAATTCGATTTTAAATATTTTATGATAACTAATTTATGTTAAATTTCTTTCATACATTTAAGCATCCGAGTCGGTGAGTCATCGATGAGTCTATTTCATTTCTTTAAGTAGTTCAGACATATTATTTATTATAACTTTGGTTGAGGTACTTATTGGGGACAATTAGTAAGTCTGTGAAAATAATCCAATTGTATAAAATGAATAATATTAATATTTGTTTTCTACCTAACAGCCCTCATTTAACACCAGCACTAGATGCGTCATGCTTTAGACATAGTTAAAATTACATTGCGTAAAGTTTTTAATGATACAAAAAAAAAAAAACTAAAAAGTCGCCAATTGCCAATGAAATATTTCTTAGACTACATAAAACAAAACTTTGGAACAACTTTAAATAACACGATTGGATAACATAAAATCAATATTTTATAAATTACGTTAAAGATAAAAAAAAAATTGTATAAAATATTATCTAAATTATTTTTTTGCGTTGTTCACTAGTCACTATAGGTACTAGTCCTACATAGAAATAAAATAAATGTCGCCTATAATTTATTTATGATTCCCTATTAAATATCCTACAATATAATTAGTTTTATAGTATTATTTACATGATAATTAAAAAAATAAAAATATTATTAATAAAATTACTATGACAAAATGATAATATTAATTTGCATAACATAACAAGTCATTATGTATACTTATAATTTTCTATTTTATTGTTTTGTAAATATTTATATAAGTAACTTCTAATCATATATAATCATTCATACCTAATAACTTTTAGATTCTGAGCGAAGCGGGGAATGTATTGTTTTTACAATGTTTTCTTTTAATGTATGAAGACACTTTTTCGGGTAGAAATAATAGTCCGATTACCACGAATAGGGTATGTTTTTAGTAGAAAATTACATCTAGTTTGTACTTCATTTAGCTCATTTTTAGAATTTATCAAAAAATTTTTTTGGGAGAATTTACACTTGTGGTAAACTTTTGAAATGAATTATTGTATTAATATATTATTATTAACATATTGTATTGTATTGGATTTCGTTTTGAAACGTATTTTTGATATGGTAAATCTTAATTATTATAATAAACCACTAATTTCTCCGAGGATTGAAGGGACGAACGAGGAACATCCAATTTTGACGTTCTCGCTTTTATTTACGTTTTGTTGAATATTTTATAATTTTTTTATTAATGTATTTATTATAATATTGACATGGTAATTTTGTATGTAATAAACTGTAAAACTGTTTTTAAACATTATCATATGATTAAAATTAAAAAATGTGTTCTAAATAAAAGGATATGAAGGATATTGTGGATTAATATCAAAAGTAAGAGTACAAGAAATATTTTCATGTATGATATATATAATCAGTAAGAATCAGTAGAATTAATAATACAATTATAATATTGAATTAAAATATAATGAATTGATATTGATTGTAAAATAGGACATAAACTATACGTTTTTATACATTTTTTTCTATACGAATTGATTACTTTTTAGTAATATAAATATTTAGCAATTAAAATTTAAATAACAGAGAAATGTATACGACACCATTTTCAAGCAGTAACAAGCATTGAATTTGTATAGTTTAATGTGTAGGTATTACATAAATCTTATAGTCGGTATTCCGATTGCAATTTTATTTGACGATACAGTTTGATTATAAATATTTAAACGAATCAATTAAAATTCTGTTAGATAGGTACTATATTGATATATTTTATTATATGTTCATATAATATTTGATATGAAGTAATTTTAATTTTTTTTTTTTTTTAATTTACACATAAATATGATCTTTAAGGCTTAATTGTTAAATTTGAAATTAATTTTACGCAATTTTAAATACGCTATACGAGTAAATAGGTGTTTTATTAATCATAATTGTATTTATTTATATTACAGCGTTAAAACTATCTTGATTCATAATATAACAATGATTCTGTTAAATTTTCGAACCGTCAAACCCAAAATTGCAAATTATATTAGAAAAAAATTAGATTTTTGGAGAAATTTCAAAGTTCTATAAATTTAGACAAAAAAACAATAAGTATACCAAAGAGTTCCAAAATGTTTTCTCATACATAGTATACTTATCTATGTCAATAGCACTTAATAAAAACATTAAAAACGTTCTAGTGCCTACGTTCAAAATTGCATTAGTAATCATAAAACAGATTTAAAATCTAGTTCGTCGAAATAACAGTTTCCGTGTGCCATATTTTATACAATTTTTATTCTATACGGATTTAGTTTTAACGATTTTCGGCCAAGTAATATTATCCGAACGATAAATAATAATATACCGAAATAATGACGGGATAAGAACAATAAACAATAAACAAGAATAAAAAATATCGCCTACTGCATAATATGCACAAACGAAAATTCTCGAGGCGGTCATTGACGACGTTGATGACATGGCGACCGTATATATATATAAAAATCGCAAACGTGTTAATTACAAAAACACATATAATATAATATTACGTACCCATAAATAATTCAAATGATAAACGCGTTTTCATGTACAATAAACGTATATTATATTAAATATTTTGTTTTTCTCGTCGATTTGCGTGTGCGCGCGTAAATCGCGACTAAAACGCGTTCGGCTAATTGCTAAATAATAAAAATACACCACATATAATATTGTATAGTGGCTGCGCGTTAATTGCTCCGAAAGTATAATAATTATTACGATTTAGCCTCGACCGGTAGAGTAGCCGTCGGCGGTTGTCGTTAAATTTACATACAGCGTATAGAATGTTACTCTTTAATTAAGCACAATTTAATAAAATAATAAAATTCGTGAAACGTATAGTTTTATTCGCGAATGTTAAAACGTAATAAACCAACATAGTATCTTATTATTTTGCTTATAATAAACACCTGACGTTTGATCCATGATCTAGCGATAATTATTTTAAATAGGTACTACGTATAATAACACGAATGTGTATTAATGATTTTAACATTTTTTTCATCAAAATCGACCGTTTATTTTACACTTGTAATGTCAACCAACTATATCCGACTATACATTCGTAAAATGTCATTGAAAATATTTTTATATATATAAAAAAAAAAAAAAAATGACGGATAGCGGTCTTCTATAAGTACAGAGACTTGAATGCTACATTTATCTATAATATTAAAACAAAACATAGGGGTTTATAAAGTTCTGGTCGTTTATTCTTTATTGTACAAATGTTTTATTTCCAAAACAGTATTGAGATTTACACGAAAACCGTTGAGAAATCGTTTAAACATATAACATTTCGAAATGTTTTAAAAAATATTGTGCAGAAACAACGTAAACAATGACAATAACACTATTAGGTATTTTATTATTAGGATGTACGAATGTAACTGCGCAGGGAAACGATGCATTATTATTATATAATTATAATTTATATAATTTTTATTTAAAAAAATATAACGTATATTATAGGTATACGCAATAGTATATTTATTTATTTCGTTATTTGAGCGTCGTCAATGACGGAGAAGGTGACCTCGGTTCTCGTCCGCTGTATGCTATTATTATTAATATTATTATTGGTTTTAAGTTTAACGCCGCGTCACTTATTTACTGGCGATTTAAGTCAATATTTTTCCGAGTACAAAATATACAGGGTGAGTCTCGAGGACTAATGAAATAACTCTGGTTCTACGCAATATTTGTTTAAAATTCGTTTTTAAATTATTACAATACTCCGACGCTACAATATTATGGTATGCATTCTTATTTATTTATTAATTCAAAATAGTCATTTTGTAGATTTTTATTTAAAAAAAATTTTGGCATTAAAATTTCGTTTCTAAGCGTTTTCATATATTTTTAATGATTTTTTGAAGTTAATGAAAATATAATTTATTTTTATTAGGTAGTTAAATTGAATGTATAAATGTTCACCGAATCTACATGCTATTCGTATCTACTACAATTCCATCACGTAATTAATGACAATTATTGATAAAATGAAAAGTAATAAACTTATATTTACTGTAAATTAATAAATTATTTCGTTTTGTCATGCTATAACAATGAACAACGATTCGTATCTACTATTTAGTAGTTTATTACTATTATTAACTATTTTTTCATTTTAGAAAATGTGTGAAAGTGAAATTTATAATAATATTATAAAAACAGGTTTTGAATACATTTACATATTGACTTGTTGCCTTTTTTTTTTGACATGTTTCAATTAAAGATTATTATTTATTCTTAATACTTGTTTTTTGAAAAGTTTTAATATAACTTAATATATCACTAATAAAAACTAAATAAACTAATGTAACTAATAATATACCTAACCAAATGTCCAACTCCAAGTTAAAATCGTCAACCATTATTTGTATCATCTTACTTTTAAGTTAGAATAACATACAATTCAAAGGAATGTCATTACCTTTTCTAGAAAAAGATTAATGTCGGTATAATGTTCCATAATATAAACATTAGTAATTATAGTAAATAACCGACTATTCTGGAATATCATAACTATATGAAAAGGTGAAAAGTGGTTAAAAAACGATTACTACATAATTATTATTATAATTAAATAAAAGGTGGGAAGGTCAATTCCAGACGTTCTTACTTCGTCCTTCGATCCTAGTGAAAATTAGTGGTTTATTATAATAAATATATTATTATTATAATTAAGATTTGAATGTAATGATATTTAATTTGAAAATACAATTCTGAGCAAAATTCAATATAATAAACTGATAATCCATTATACAATTTTACTATCCATGTAAACTACCTATGAGAATACTAAAAAAAGTTTACATTTCCATACGTACGAAATTTCTTTAGTTTTATCACGAAAAACTATTTTTTTTAATTATTTTTTTGATAGTTCTCCCAAGAAAAAATTTGTTGAGTAATCTGAAAAATGATCTAAATAAAGTACCACCTAGATGCAATTTGCTGCCGAAAACATACCCTATTTGTGGTAATCAGATCATTATTTCTACCCGAAGTCGTGCTTTCAGACTTAAAAAAACAAAATATCATTATGTTTAATTTTACTAAAGATTATAAGTTTAGAAGCTTTTCAAAAAAAAACGTGACTTACGATTTTCAAAATATTTTGTAAAAAAAAGTGAGTAGTGTATGATTAAGCTCCTATAAAATTTTCAAACCGCGGCTAACCTAACCGCGATAAACCCAAAATTACAGGTAGGTATCTAATATTAAACATTTTGGATAAACTTCAAAGTTCAAATATTCAGTCAGGAAATCAACCTGTTCGTTCCCAAATTGTATTACGTATGAAAACACTCAAGACAATTTTTAAGTCCATAAGTTCAAAATAATGATAATTATAAATTAATAATTATTTGGTTGGACTTTGGCTTTAGTACATCTTAAAAATATTTAAAAATGTTTATAAAGTTTATGTTTGTATTGTAGTAGATCGAAAATATATAGGTGTTTAAAAGTTTAAAATTTTATGTGGTAAAGATATTTTACGATCTAACTACTCAAATATAATTTTTATATAAAAATAACATAGGTACCTTCTTACGAGCTGGTGTGGTTCCCCACAATCAATGCCTGTCAGAATTATTAACTTTAGATGTATTTATATATATATAAGCTCTGTATATGAAATATATAAAATGAAATAAAGAACAATTTTTTAATTGCATTAGTATAAATTATATGATATAAAATATTACAGACTAGAGAACGTATGTAGAAAAATAATTGAATATGTTTTTTTTATATATGAAACTTAGGTGTAAATTTTTATTATTAAAATATTTGATTGAAAGTTATTTGAACACAGTGACAGTATACTTATATTTAAACATTGAAAGTGACCGAGTGACAAGAGTAATTGTGCAAAAATTACTTTGAGACTGTGCGCTGAACTGGGCAAATCTAAACTTTTTATAAGGCTTATTCTAATTCAATGGTCTTATTGCGTCTTTTTTCTTAATCATAAACACTGTGGTATATCATATCTCTAGTTGTATTTGTCTAAAAATGTCAGTTATATAAAAATTAGTGTTTACATATGTTATATAGTATATAATTCTAAATTTTCGATAGTCTGGATGTTTACAGTAGTTGTATGATTATTATCTAATTAATAATAGTTAATTTGTGACCGTGACATTCCACGTTCTTACATTATAATATGTTGTGTTTTAATATAATACTAATTTGATAATATCTAGTTATTCTGAACATTACAGTATTTTATATTAACAATAATTGTTCAATTCCTATTATATATATTATCATTATCATTATTATTATTTAATTGTTTAAAGTTTAAAAAAAATATGATAAGACAGTGGTAAAATAAAATTTAATTTAATAAAATTATTATCATGGTGATGATCTGTTGTTTTATGTTTGTTAAGTTTTGCTTATAAATTTTAAATCAACATCAACGATTTTGTTTTGTTTTACATTAATACTCTGCTTATGCAATCCGTTGAATAAATACAAAATATTTTTTTTTTATGTATCAGGAATTGTAATCAAATACTTGGTGAACAAATTATAGGTTGCCTAATGAATTATTATGAATGTTTGCTACAAGAACTTTAACTACATAATATATTTAAAACAATTAGCTATTTATATAATTTATTCATTTTTCAATGTATTTTTAAAACCAATATTTAATTAATGTTGTAAGTTGTGTCTACAATTTATACATATATTTTAATGTCAAAATTTTTCTTAAATACATACCTACTAAATGGAATTAAACAATTTATTTTTAAAATGAATTTATTTAAAGAACAAAATTAAAAATGAATGTGCCATAGATAATTGTAGCGCTCGTAGTATAATAATAATTTAAAAAAAATATTGTTCCATTCGTCATGAGTCCTCGAGACTAATTCCTATCCGAAATATGTTATCGTATTTCAACGGTTCTCCAAATCCAGCAAAAATTTTTGGAGCAACATCAAAATTTACAATTCGTTGTAGGTACAATATATATTATTTTAACATAAACTTAGCTTAAGCTTAAGCGGACATTATAACCGCATTTTCTGTCTCCGTCTAACACGAAAAATATACACTAGTAATAATATTATTTTATATTGTAATAATTTTTATATTTGAAAATATTAATATTATGTATACCTAACTGTGTTAAGGTGATACGTCTACTTACAGTTTACATACAGAGTGTTTAAAAAGTTTGGTGCACATCGTTTTACTTATCCGTTAATTATCGATATTATTAATTTGATTTTATTCCCGCGTGTGACATATATAGTTGTTATTATTATAAGAACAATAATAATATATGACGTATACTGGTGATGATTTTATAGATATTGCTGTGATTGGGGTGGTTAAATTTGATTTATAAACGTATATTTATATAAAATTGATATGTCCTATACGGTACATTTTTTCAAAATACATATTATTAGTTTTAAAACGAAAATATTTGAAAAAAACTCGATGCTAGAAAACATGCAGTTTATATTTTACTCGACAAATTGATTAAAAGTAAATTTAACCTTATATTAATTATAAATAAACTGTAGTAATAATGCGGTACATAGATTTTCTATGTTATGCGTAAATAAGATAGAAATAACAAACATGAATATGTCCTCTAAAATCATTTTAAATAAAAAATATAAACATAAACCTATGGAAGTATATTACGTACCAATGTCTTGAATAATTTTAAAAACGGTATAGGTTTTATTGGAATTTATCCAAACTTTCGAAGAGATACAAGCAAAATATAAGAACGAATTACAATACTTTTTTCAAGGCATTCACCTAAAGTGAGGATATAATAGGCATATAAGTAACATTACTTCTTAAACTTTTCAGGGTACAAACAGAATGGTACGTTAAAGAAAGATACAAACATTTAAAATTCAATTCGGCAGAATCGTTTCGAACACTCTGTATATTATTCATCGGAGAGATATACCTATGTGGATAAGTACTATAATATAATGTTCGTTGCAAAAATCAATGAAATTATTAACACGATATTGTATTATACAATATGCATAACAAGGTGAGCAAACTTATTATTAATAAATAATAATAATTATTGTTGTTATTATACTGGCTTTATAGGAGTGAACGATCGTGAGAGAGTGAATTGGAGGGACGATCGAACCGAGGACGTCGTCGCCGACGGCAGTAGCGAAAGTGATTCCGCGAAACCGCGGAATCGCGCAAACTAATAACTGTGTATAAGGTATTATGGAACAATCGAAAAATATTAACGATACAAACATGATATTACTACAGCCATGAAACTAATTATAAATTTATAAATATCTATTTGGTATGTGCATTAGGAAGAAATAACAATTATTGTCACGTGTGTCGTGTGTGTGTTAAAAAACCAAATCGTCTCGGCAATTGGATCTACAGCGGCCGTGAATAAAAAAGAAGAAATTATCCTTTCGGAAAACGCGAAACATTGTTCGTATTTCCAGTAAATGTTTTTTTTTTTTATAAATTCAGGCGAAATTCCATACGGACCAGAAACATAATTAAAGATGATGAAGATCTGAGGCTTTTGTGTATATATTTATTTCTACATATTTGGTGGCTTGTGGTCGAACATGCCGAAGATATAAATATAGACAACCTTAATATTTTATACCAATTATTTAAATAATATCAAGAAAATTATATTTAGTTTTATACAAAACACTAAAATAAATTGGATTTTATATTATAATAAATGTATAAATTTAAATGTTTAATATGTTATATTGCAAACAATTGACAGTTTTACATCCTCTTTCCCTCTTCTAACAACATGCTGTTAAAAACACAACACGACGTTACACGACGTTTAAGTTAACCGGAATATTTTAAATATTGTGATATTTATTTAAAATTAATATATTACATATTTTCACATAAATAGTTTATAATTTATTATCACAATGTAAGTAGTACATACCTATAGTTGTGCGGTAAGTAGGTATTAAAACAATATTTATCGTATTTATTGCCTTATTGGCTTTAAGATTTCTTGATAAAACAACAGTATTCCCACTTTACTTTAGAAGTTGAGAATAGTATGAACATTTGGTATGCGTAAACAAATGTATACACTCCCCCCACTCAGTGGCGTATTTAACGTCATGCTAAGTAGACCAAAGTCTAGGGCGGAAAATGGTTTTAAAATTAATTTTAGATTCTGAGCGAAGTGAAGAATGTATTGGTTTTACAATGATGTCAGAAAAGACACTTTTCACAGGTAGAAATAATGGTCCGATAACGGCGATAACCATGAACAGGGTATGCTTTCGGTACAAAATTGCATCTAGTTGGTACTCCATTTAGCTCATTATTTTAAAATAATAATTTCTCAAAAGTTTTTCTTTGAGAGAAGAAAATTACCGAAAAACAACGGAAATCATAATTTTGACGAAATTGATTTTAGATTTTCATGATAATTTGGGAAATTTTGAACGTAGGAACTTGTAAATTTGTTTTGAGTATTCACATGGGTAGTTTACACACGTGGTAAATTTTTAGAACGGTTCATTTATGACAATAATGTAAAACATGAATATATAATTATATATTTAGTTTATTATTAATATAGGTATAAATATAAATAATAAAATAAATATAAACATAGGTATTATTAAAATTTTATCAATTTACATATTTTTACATATAAATATTTATTGATAGTATAATTTTCTTTTTTACTTTACTTATAATTATTGATACATTATTTTTTTATACCTCACATACGTATTGGTTCACTGGAATCCCTTGTTGCGTTGCCATGTCTCAGTCGCCGCCGTCCCAGCCGGTGGTAAATCACGTTTGTGTTTAGCGACTACTCCATTTTGTCTTCTTATTAGTAAATCCTGTGAATTATAATTATTTTAACTTTGATTTTTGTGTTCAGTAATTTTTATTTTAAATTAATTATTTATAAGAATTTTTTTTTTTTCATATTTACGATTCACGATGTGTCTTGTTGTTTTTTTGTTTTTTATAATTTTTAGGTTAATGTTTATAGTTATTATTTCTAGGCAAATGTACAAAATATTTATTATTTAATTTTTTGGGAAGGAAGAACTGTCGCAAGCGACGTTAGGTCACATTATTTACGATTGATACACTACACTGTATAGTGACTTCAGTATAATATATCGTATTATATTGAGTTTCGCTTAGAATCGTATTGTCGAATGTAATACTATTGCATTCAAATCTTAGTTATAATAAACTACTAATTTCTCTGAGGACCGAAGGGATGAAGGAGAAACGTCCATAATCGATTATTTACTTTTATTTTTACCCACTTTTTATTTTTATATTTTGTTTTTGTAGTTGGAAAATTATTAATGTTGAATGTGACATGTAATATACTTAAATAAAAAAATTAAATATTTTAAAATATAGTTCATTGGGTATAATATTATATTATATAAATTTAATTTGTGTTGTGTTAACTATTTAGCGTATGTTAATTTATTAATAATAATACAAAGTAAGTAGGTATTAATAAGGTATAATTCATTTGTGTGAAATATTATAATAAGATAATATTTTCTACATTCATTAAAATTAATTTGATTTGATATTTTTTTTTGAAAAATATAGTAATCGACGGAAAAGTAGATTATAAACCTATGATTCGCCGCCGCGATTTCTACACTGACACACGCCACGTCGCGGTTAGGTTAGTATTTATTCTACTTAGACAATATTATATTAAATATTTTGTTCAGTCATTTTGATAAACGACATAATTATTAGTTTTAATTAGGAATACGAATTACATTTTTATATTTTATATTGTCATTAAAACGATACGGAGACGCTATGAATTGTCTAAAGTACTATTAATACGAAAATAATATATAACTTATAAGTAATAGATTTACTATTTATTTATAACTATTATAATTTGTATTATAATAAATTTAAACATTAAAATAATAACAATTACAATACATTATAAAATAGTTTAGAAGTTACTTTTTTCCTAAATATTTTCAATGATCACATTACCTAATTTTTTATTTAAAGAATCATACAATACAAAAATCACTTTTTTTAATATGTATTATTATTATTATGTTATTAAATTAAGAATGCAATCAAAAATTGTTTACAATGATCGCGATCTGTTTTGAAATTACAGCGTTTTAAAAATTATATGTGACGTCATAAAATCGGTGACTGCCACTGTTCTAGTTATGATGGACTGCGTATCACATATTCTATTGTTTATATTTCAAAATATTACATTTGGGTTTATTTTCATTTCATCATTCTTCAAAGAAGCTTGTGTACTAATTATAATTTTTGTAATTAGTGGTAACGGTTAAGTGTATTACTTATAATTTATAACACATAGCTATTATTAGATTTCATAATATTCTTCAAAAGTACAAGTCGATTTGTTGTGTTTTATGACATTTTATTTTGTATTTTGAATAATTTAGGTTTTGACAATTTTTTAATACTATTAACGTAAAAAGAATAAAATTAAGGGGATCCCCGAAAAAATCAAAAAAATCTTAAGCCAGAAAAAAAGTTCGATTTATTTTTAATTTAAATAAAAACTTTTTATATGGTGTCGAACAAACAGACGATAGTATCAAAGACATGGGTAAAAAACCCTTTCGGCATTAAAATATTTCCATGCAAACGGTTATGAGGTAATGTTAACGAAGCTGATGCAAGTAATTCCGAACGTTTTAATGATGTAACTGATTATAGCAAAAACGATATTCAAACCACGTACTTTGGAATTGTAATGAAACGACGTGATTACTTTATTGCGAATGGTTTTCATCAAAATAAATATATTGATATTTCTAAATTCAAAAAAATCATATTTTGATCAAACGAAATATTTATCAAATAATTTTACAATTAAAAACGTAGAAGTGAGAAAAAAATGGAGAAAAATGTGAACGGACATGGCTAGTATACTCTCCAAGTTCATTGTTCTAGAGAAAGCAGGTAAAAAAAATTAGCCTAGGGGCAGTAAAAATCTAAATAAGCCACTTCACCATTGATACTAATAAACACTATACAACCTATATTATATTTCGATGAATAAAAAAAAAAAATTTAAATATTTTTTTATAGTTATTTGTTGTGTATATTGTTTATATAATTTTTTAATGGAATGAGGACGAGTACTGTTTTCTCCTCGCATCTGTTTGTAGTGAAGGTCGAAGGAGATTCTATCCATTTACTACAGACATTGGTTATAACTTTGTTTAAAATGATTAATGTTTGTAAAAACATATTTTAATAAATTGGAATATTGTTAATTGTAAAACTAATGTTACAGAATTTTCATATTTTTATCAATCAACACAAACATATATTTAAATATTTGTATAGTATTTTTTATGAACTTAGTATTTTGTTATTTTAATAAAATATTTTTTTCAAGTATCCATATTATTATTTAATATGTAAAATAACCATGTTATATTTAAACTATAGGTAATATATCATTTTGGTGTTTATAATAAAATATATTAATTTCTATACCTACAACTGTTTTATTATGTGCTGATCAATTTATTTATGGATGGAAAATATGTACTTACATATTTGGTAAGTTAGTACTTAATCTAAACTATTTACTTCATTTGGTTGATTTGATATTAATTATATGGGTTAATATTCCGGGTCTTCATTATCATACATTAATTCAGGTTCTACTACAGTGCTAGATTTAGTATGAATATTATTCTGATAAAGCTCTCTGTGCTATATAAAAAAAAAAAAATAACAATAGATATTCTTCATTGCTAAAATTGGGTATAATAAAATTAAAAATATAATAAATAAGTATTATAACATTTGTAATAATAATAACACAATTATTTAACATAAAGACTGTAAACTTACTATAATTATTGTATTTGAGCTATAAATGATTTAAAAATTTCATAAAACATAACCTTTTAATAATAAACATGTAGATATAGACATGTTGTTTGGTGTAAATTTTATATAATATATACTAATAGATTTTTATAAAATATAATATTATGCATAATTATTATTTGTAAAATTATTAAAAATTATTATAGTAACAACTAAAATTTAGTTGTTTTAACTAAATTATTATTTGCAAAATTACTATAAACTATTATAGTAATAACTAAAATATAGCAATTTTAACTATAATATTATGTTTAATTTTACTATAAATTCAACCAAATTTATTTAGTAGCTGTAACTAAAAATATTGTTGTCACATATGTAACTAAAATTTAAAGTTAAAATTACTACAAGAATGATTATTTCAACTATATAATTTTTTTCATGTGAGTTTTAGTCTTTAGAAAAATTGTTTCCAAATCTAGTCATTCAAAAGCTGTATAATAATAATAATAATATTATTCTATATTCCCAAACAACGAACTAACTATGCGATTAATTGTCCGATTTACCGTATTATACGATTAATTAATAAATATAACATAGATTTATTTTATTTTCAATCGTTTTTTTTTAATTTTAAGCAACATTTAAATAATCATATTATAGGTAATAATTTATGTTAAGATCATTCATTTTATATTAAGTCTATTCTATATCTAGTTTATATTATATTTTATTCTTATTTCTTGTTTAATATTCCATTTGTTTGTTTTTATTTTTATTTTTAAAATTTTAACTTTGTAATCAATTATGATTCTGTACCACTGTAAAACATTTCTATACATAATTTGTAATTTGGTATTTTTACTCGTTTAATTATTTAAATAAATAAATAATATTTACAATTAATTGCTACATTAATAATGACATCAAGTATACAATACTATAATAATATATGATAGGTCTTATAATGTTAATTACAGATTAAAAATTTTGTGTTTTATTACCTTGTCTGAAATTGTATTTATTGTACACTTTCAGTTTTCTTTCAGATTTGACACAGGCTCGTCGTCGTCAATATATTTTGCAAGTTCCTCATCACATGCGTATATTTATATATTATAATTTAGATTAACGGTATTAATTTAACGTATTCGATAATTAATGCCAACACCTGTAATTGGACATCTACCTATGTGAAAAACTATAACTGCATAAATTAGATACTACGTAATTTTATTAGGATTGATTATTTTTATTATTAACGATTGGGAAATAATAAATATGCAAACATATTATTGTATAAATACTATATTTATAATACATATTAATTTAAAATAAATCAGGACAGTCGTATACCTTACGTTGTTTATATAAATATTTAAATATACGCTTTCGTATTTGCCATAAAATTCGCCGTATTCGCCGCATGCCCATTCTCGTTAAGTAATATTGAAGTTTAATATACCTACTTGTGTACTACTATTGGAAAACTAGTGGAAAACATTTAAAAGTTAAAAATATAAAAAGTAAAAAGCGGGAAGGTCGTCCCTTCGATCCTCGGAGAAATTAATGGTTTATTATAATTAAGTTTTGAATGCAATGATTTTCGTATTCGAAAATACGATTCTGAGCGAAACTCAATATAATACAATACATTATTATACTGATAAACCGTTCAAAAAGTTTACCACATGTGTAAACTACATAATATGTGAATGCTCAAAAAACTTTTAAAGTCTTACGATCAAAATCCAATTAGTTATCACGAAATGTAAAAAATTAAAATAACGGAAACCGTAATTTTGCCGATTTCCCGAAATTTTTCGGTAGTTTTTCTTCTCTCGAGGAAAATTTGTTGAGAAATTCAAACAATGAGCTAAATAAAGTACCAACTAGGTGCAATTCGCTATCGAATGCATATCCTAGTTGTGGTAATCGGACAGTTATTTCTGTCCAAAAAAGTGTCTTCATACCTAAAAAAATAAAAACATCGTTGTAAAACTAATACATTCCTCGCTTCGCTCAGAATCTAAAAATACAAATAAATAGAAATGTCGTTGGTAGCTATTCGATTTCCCGGAAATATGAAATATTTATGAATTTGCATATTTAAAGAACTTGGTTTTACTAATTAATGACTTAATTTACTAAATGTAATAATATGTAAATGTACGATTTCCGAGATCTGCATAATGTTATACATTATGTGCATAAATATGTATACAGAGATGTTCCCATTTATTTCTATGAGAGTATATTTTGTCAACGATTGCTAAAAACGCTATAATATACAAATACAACTGTGGAGGAAGTGTTATTAAATAATAACAAATTTAATTTAATTTATATTTTTCTAGTATATTTCCTATCTCCTATTACCCAACTACATCGAATTTCTGTGAATGTCACCAAATACTATACATTTTTATATAAAAATATAACAGTGTAGAATTCCATGTGTAATTAGAAAAAAAAAAATTAACAAATATATATAATATTTCTTTTCTTTATTCGATTTGCTTGAGACTTTAAGAGTATACGTAGTAAACTAGTAACCCATGATTTTTTAATAAAAGCTCGAGATTAAGTATACGCCGTATATGGTAGTATAGGTTAGGTTAGGTTAGGGTTATATATCGTATATGATATATATATATATATTATTCGGTATATTTTATAGTAATTAGATACTAAGTCTTTGAACCAAGTCCTCTGTTACTATTCAATTATAACACTGTTAATTTTTCTAATTTTAAGCAAATAGACCCACAAAAATGATTGTATGGTAATATTTTCAAAATTTACTATTAATATGTAAATACGTAAAATCATATGAGTGACCTTGCATTAGAGTTTCTGATCGAAAACTATAAATCTAAGATTCTAGTCGTGAGATGAATATTAATTATTAAATACCATATTATTTTACTATAATTTATGCTTTTTTTATTATAGCAAAATTAGTTATATATAATTACTCACTAATATACTAAATATGGCTCTAGAAGTCAAGTCGGTATATGTAGAAAAAATTAGTAGGTACTTTTGTGTTTATTTTAATATTTAAATAAATTACTTGTAATGTTCTATATTATAATTTTCTATTTATATTAGTCTACTTCAAATATTCATTATTTGGTCTCGATTATATAAGACCTATTTAACTAACCTATTTAACTAAACTAAAAACATTTAAATATATTACTGCTTCTCAAACGAACTATTCGTATTTTATTTAAGTATTTACATTATTTTGTTGTATAAATAAATAAAATGTAATATTATCTTTTAATTCGTCTATAAAATATTATATAATTGGCACATTCTGTTAACAATTTCTTAAAACAAACGTAGAATACAATTATTATGCAAAGAAACTTGTAATTTTATTATTATTAGAAGTTTTGTTAACACATTTTATTATTTTATATAATGTGTAGTACAATTATATCGTAAATTTGTAATATAATATATTTTAATTATAGGTTATTATTTAAACTTATAATAATTTACCTTGAATTACTGCAATTTTAATTCTGATATAGTAAGTACGGGTACCTATAGTTAAAACTGGAATCTAAATTATAATTGTTATTTAAAATTTATATAAAATTTCAATGTAATTAAACTTTATGTCCTTGAAATAATATTTCGTAAAATATAACGAAAATATTATTACCTAAATAATTCATTTAATTCCAAAACAAAACAAATGATTAAATTCATAACGAGTCATAGCTCATAATTCATATTGAACATTAGTCAAGTCAACTACCAAATTATATTAAATATTCCTCGTTTAATGACAACAAATATTTTTATTACATAAATTTACATTTAATTATATTTTTTTTTTACACAGCAAATAAATAAATACAAATGGTCGAGTTATTTTAATAGTTTCCTTACGTCCGATTTTCGTTTAGTTTTTATTGCAAAATATATAGTTGACTTAGTAAATATTTTTTATTCTTAAGACGGGTTCTGCATTCTGTACACGCATACGGTAAGTTATACAATTATAAATATATTAAATTAGGTACCTATGTTGATCGAAATATCATAATTTCCATATTTCAATTAATGGCCTTGTATGTATCCGAAAAAAATATATGTTTTTGGGGAAAAAAAATTGAATACCATATCCTTGTAAAAAATCTAAAATATACTTCCTCGCTCCATTTGTAATATTATTCTAAAATCGCAATCACTCATCGTCCTCCACAGTCGTTAACGTATACCTATATTATGTGAATAAATTATTATAGATAACATGGTTGAATGTATTATGTACAATACTATAAATATACATATATTATACCATTTATATCTATAGGTATTTAATATTTGATATTTACGCATTATCGTTGGATGGTTAATTGTATTATATTATAATGATTTACAACAATTATATACGAATATACAAGGTGATTTCTTTTATCGCGAGCCAAATAAAAATTATTCACATTTCCCTTCGGCAACTATTCCAAAAACTAGTATAAATATTCATATCGATTTCGAAATTTTAAACGATCGATTTTTCGCAATATAATTATTTGAAAAAAAAAAATAAAGGGGAAAGGCGTGGAAAATGAGGTAGTCTGGCAAAACAGTGTTGAGGCGAATATTGTAATGCAGGCGACCTAGTGCTCAATGGTGGCGTCAGAATTTTATTCAAGGGTTTTATTCGAGGTTCGACATATTTTAGATAGGACTATGAGTCAACATGTAAACAAATTTTAGGTAGTATTGCTACCCAGGGGCGGGGTTGGAAGAGTGGTTGATTTGTGCTATAAAACATTTATAATGAACCGTTTTTAAGACAATAAAATATTATTATATTTACACACTTACAGCTAAATAATAATCTATTTGAAAAAAATAAAACGTTGAGGAATCCAACTTTATGTGTAATAAATTTCATCACCGTCCAATTGAGATTCTCCTTGAAATAAAATATCTACATAATATATTAAAAATAAAAAGTCATGTCACAAGTATTGAAACATACTTCTAACTATATTGAAAATATAATGATATTTTAATAACACTAAACTCTAATGTTCATTTCAACATTATATATATAATTAATTAATACTTAATAGTTAATACAGTATACACAATTATAAATAATAATTATAATGCATAATAATTGCTTAAACTTTCTATACTATTGAATATCATAATAATATAAAAATACAAATATGGTCGTTTTAAAATAATTCTGCGGTTGTTTATAAGAACCAGAAAATAAGTTGATAATTTTTTCAATGTCTAATAACTTGGCTTCAGATTTTTCAATAGAAGTTACACTTAGACTAGAAAGTTTACTATCAAGTAAAAAAATTCTGAGATAATTTTAACTGTTAATAATAATAACTATAATAACTATTTTCATATAAGAAAATGTGCGCTCACAGGCAGCGGAAGACACTGGAATAGTAATAGATATAGTACAAAGTTTTGAATAACTCAGAAAAAGCTATTAAATATTATCTCAAATATAACTAAAAATGATAATTTTTTTTCTCGTTATCTTATATACAATAAGAATCTTATATATTATATAATTATAACAACACAATAATAATTTTAATGACCTTATAAGTTACAATAAATTTAGGCTGGGCCAATGGACGGGCCAGAGAATTTTAAGGCAGGCCATGGCCAACCCGGGCCCACCCTTGGCGTCGCCACTGTTAATGATGCAATGCACTGCGGTATAGAAAAAAAACTGCACGACGTATGTGTGCACAAATTGCAATATTGTGTCTTGGCTCTATACAGTGAAATCAAAAGTGCGAAATGAGTTATTTATTTAATAAATTGGAATCTTATTTCTGAATCCGATTTCAATGAGGAATTGGATAAACTCGTATTATTATACTTATTAAAAAAATGTAATCATAAGTCGGGGAAAAGTTAAATTATGTCAAAACGAAAAAGTCATGGTGAATTCGCTTTAATGTTGGAATTTTCTGACAAACAATTAACTTATTACTTTCGTTTGAATCGTAATAATCGTATACAATTTAATGAAATTCTGCATATTATAAAAGACTCTATTTATTTTTCTTAGAATACTCAACAAATTTTATAAGTCTCTACTTTAAAAATTGCATTAGTTATCTCGGAATAATTAAAATAAAATTCACGGCAACCGAAATTTTGCCGCTTTTCCGTCAATTTTTGGTAGTTTTTCTTTTCTCAAGGAAAATTTTTGGAAAAATTTGCTAAAGAAAGTACCAAGCAGATGTAATTTTCTAACGAAAATATACCCTACTTGTTGTAATCGAATAATTATATGTCTTCAGACATTTAAAAACACGAAAATCAAACACAACTGTTAACGTTTGAATTTTTTTTAAAAAAAAAATTGATTTACGCTTTTCAAATTATTTTGTAAGCAGGTTAAGTAGTACCTATATGATTAAGCTTCCATAAAATTTTAAAACCATTAAACCCAAAATTGCAATTTGCAGGTAATATTAAACATTTTTGGATAAATTTCAAAGCTCTATATTTAGTCAGAAAATCAATTATTCAACAATATTCACACCACGCTTCCCCTGTAAAATGCTGCGTCACCATTACAGGGTGGCGCACAGCACTGTCTGGGAACTGCTGGTCTATCTTGTATTAATTGAGATAAACACAACCTGTGTACTAGACAACATGCACGCGTTAATACTGAGGTTACCGAGGTAACCTAGGTAGGTCTTTGGCAATGGCAGCGATAACGATCGTCGAGTGATGACACCGAGATACGATAATATACGACGATGACAGTAGGAACACACTGATGGACGGAACGGACACAAACGGCCTCCGCCTGAGAAACCGTGATCGGAATTCGCGAGCATGTGCGTTTACACGCGAGTAATAATAATGTAATAACAATAATAAAATATTACAACACGACAACGCAAGGTTAAATGCGAAGCTAAACAATTACGCGGGTTTTTTTTTTTAACTACTAACTTTTTTTAAACTAAAATATTCTCATGATATTGTTATAGGTATCTATTATCATTTTATATTGTTTTCGTTAAACTAGAAACGAAATTCCCGGAACGAATATTTATTTGTAAAGACGGATTTTTTTCTCTTTATACGTATCGTTTTATCACGTAAAAAGACACCGAGACGATAAAGAAATACTCCGTCGCACATTCGATATCATTTGTTTTAGTTTTGATTTCATTGTATTCAAACAAAATTTATTGAGTTTTATACTTTATAATATAATGCACACGACGTCCTCGTCAATAATTCTATTCTCAGATTAAAATTCATAATGATTAGGCACGGATATAAAGGGGAGTGGGACTAAGAGGATATAGTCTTCCCATTTTTTTTTTTTTTTAAATTAAAAATTATAATCTCAACTATACCTATGCGATGTAGATTAAAATATGATATTATTATTCAATTATACCACAGATTTAAGCCACTTGCTAATTTCTACTAATTTTAGATTCTGAGCGAAGCGATGAATGTATTGGTTTTACAAAGATGTTTTTTTTTTTTATTTTCATGTATGAAGACACTTTTATGGGTAGAAATAATGATCCGATTACTACAAGTAGGGTATGATTTTGGTAGCAAATTGCATCTAGTTGGTACTTTATTTAGCTTATTTTTTAAATTTTTCAAAAGTTTTTCCTTGGAAGGGGAAAAATTACAAAAAATTTCGAAAAATTGGCAAAATTACGGTTTCTGTCATTTAAAATTTTTTAATTTCGTGATAACTAATTGAGTTTTAATCTTAGTGTCTTGAAAATTTTTATGAGTATTAACTTAGGTGAACTTCATTACAAGAAAAAATTTAGAAACAAATGGTTGATTTTCTGACTAAGTATAGAGTTTTGGCTTTTTTTATAAAAATGTTTAATATTTCCTATTATTGGTTTGAAAATTTCATCGAAGTCTAGACATATACTACTTAATATTTTTACAAAATATTTTGATAATCGTGACTAAAATTTTTTTTCATAAGCTTTTAAAATAAAAGTACTTGAAAATCGGAAAAATTACGGTTTCATTATTTTATTTCTTGATAACTAATTAAGTTTAGATCGTAGGAACTTGAAATTTATTTTAAATATATTTACATTTGTAATTTTCATACTTGGTAAAATTTTGGAATGGATTATCAGTATAGCATATTGTATATATTGAGTTTCGCTCAGAATCGTATTTTCTAATGCAATATCATTGCATTCAAATTTTAAGTATAATAAACCACTAATTTTTCCGAGGGCCGAAGGGACGAAGGAGGAACGTCCACAATCGACCTTCCCATTTTTTCAAATCTGCGCCTGATGACGATCGATGATGTACATTCTACGTTTCATGCCATTGAAAATTTCGTTGGAACTATATTTTAGTTTTCGGATACCTATTATAGGTAGGTCTAACACCCCAAATTGTATTAAACGGTATGTTAACAAACAGATCTAGTGAGATCTGTGGGTAACCATTTTGATAATAATTGTTACTAGGTTAAGATCATTTTGAAATCCTGGTTTGAGACATTTAGATCCAGATATTTTAACAGTATTTTAAAGTTCCGACTAAAAAGATGAATATATGATGAAAGGATAGAATTATTATTATTATTCGACCTCAAATATTCAGGCTTTGATTTTTAATGATGAATAGGTTAATAGAAAATGATGTTGTTTTATATAATTATATCAGGAAATTCTGGGTGTCCACTATCCCGCCGTTTGTCCCTGAACTTCTAATCTACTTCATATTTTTAAATTTGATTTTTACAATATATTTATGCATGAATTATTCACATTTTTCATTCTTATAAAACAAATATTTTGACTACTTAAAACCAAAATAAAATAAAAAATTTTGGTTTATTTTTATTAAATTTTGGAGATGGCCAAGTTATAATTTGTATTTTGCTGAATATTTCAAAAGTTGAATTATTAATTTCCATAAAGTATTTACTTAGTTTTTAAAATTAAAAGAAAATATAAATTTTATCATGAATTCAAATCTCATAAATTCTGCAGCAATATTAGAAACACGATTTTAATCGTTATTTATATATAACAACCGTAAAATGATTAATGATAATACACATTTTTAATACGATAATATGATTACAAATTACATTTTAACCATAATCAAATTCACATACCTAATTTGATTATACGAAACATGTTCTATAAATTACTTTAAAATACGATTTATTTTAAATCGTTTTATTTTTAATTAATATTTTATTATGGTCAGCAATTAGTATTTTCCATAGTCTAACTGTTTTTAAGTTTGTAATATATGATGTACCAAAACCTAGAGAACCAAGAAATAACACACCTAGGTAGTAGGTAGTATATTAAATATCATCAATTGTGATAATATTATGAACTACCTAAATAACAACTAACAAGAATAAATTAGCAATTATCGAGTAGAAATAATATAAGTACTTACATACAAACAAGTATTTGGACCCACAAGATATACCGAACGACGAACAAATATCGAAAACCAAAATTGTATTATGTGATTTGTAGTAATTTTGAAATATTAAATTATTTTAATTTTATTCACACAAATTTCGCAATACCTAAATCAATCGAGAAATTGCAAAATCTCTGTGGTCTACGATGCACCAGTTTTACAAGACATGAATACAGAAATAGGTATAATATATTATTTTTACAATATGGCATGCAACACTAATTCAACAAATTTAAATTATATATTATTTATGTAAGTTAACAAATCAAGGGTCCCTATTTTTTATTATTAATTAAATTATTAATTTATATTTTAGGATTTTGTTCAACTCAACAAGTACTTGCAAATGTCTGTAATGATCTTTCTGCAAGCTTTTTGATTTTATATTAAAATGAAATATCTTGTTATTGATATTTTATTTTAAATAGTTGTAATTAATACAATAATGTTTAAATATGTTTTTAAAATAACACTTAAAATAAGTATTTAATTTATATGTTCTAGAATTTTGGTAATTGTAATACCTAATCTACTACATTTATGTTAAAATAAAATATTCATTTAATGCATTTATTTTAATAGTATGAGTCAATAAAATTAATTCAGAGTTAATGAGTTGTGTAATTTCAAATTGTATACTTTAAGCCTCTATTTGTTAGACTAACATTTATATATCCAGTTTTTAATTAGGTATTATAATACAAAAATGTTTTAAATCAAATATTCGATTAAATTATTTTTGATATATCTATTCGAAAACAGCCAATATTTCAAAAGTTAAATTTGTAATTATTTGTAATTATTATTATTACTATACAATTTATAGTAATAAAATAAGTAAATTTTATGTAAGTTACTTGTTTACTTACTAATTTAAAAAGAAAATATTTGAAAAACTAATTATTATATATTATATATATTTTATCAAAACATTAAAGGCACCTAGTTTCAAATTAAGAAATATAATAAAAATCTAAAATTAGAAAATTAATATTTTAATTTAATTTTTAATTTATATTATTTATAATTTTTAACAAACTAATACAATATTAAATAAAATAAAATATGATATTTAAAATTATATAAAATCTAATAAAATCTAGAATTATTTTAGATTCTGAGTGAAGTGTGGAATATATTGGTTTAACAATGTTTTTTTTTTTTCTTTTTGTGTCTGAAAAAATTTTTACCGATAAAAATTATGGTCCGATTACTACAAATAGAATATGCTTTCGGTAGAAAATTGTTGAAAATTGAGTGTTCTCATAAGAATTTTCTTAAGTAATAAAATTTGGGAACGTATAGGTCTATTTTATGACTAAATATAGACCTTTGAAATTTATTAAAAATTATTATCTGCAAATTTGGGTTTAACGATTTGAAAATTGTATTGAATATTAAAGTATAACTATATACTACTTAACCTACTAACAAAATATTTTGAAATTTGGAAGTCACATAGGTAATTCATTCACGTGGTCGAATTTTGATAATATTGAATATCTTTCGCCCAGTATTTTCGAATGCAATATCATTGAATTCAAATCTTAACTATGATAAAACACTAATTTCCAGAAGGATCGAAGGGACGAAGGAGTAACGTCCAGTATTGACCTTCTCATTATTTTTAATATTAAGTTTCTAAATAATAATTTTGAAACTAGGTGTCCTTAGTTCCAAATTGTAATGGTAATATATGGTTATTGTAACTATTGTTTAAGTCCTAAACATTCAAAAAACTAGAAATTAAATAATTAAAATTAATTTTTTCAAAAATTATTATGATAACAAAACTAAATGTTACTATGTCTGAGGACACACATACAAAAAAAAATGTAAACTTGTATGGGCTATTGACTGATATCTTATCATCTGTTTGGTACCATAGTAATGTCATACACTTATTAGCATTTTAACAAGTTTTATCACTAATTAAAATATAATTTTTTTTTGCAAATAAAGTTTTTTTTAATACAATTTACTTACAAAGTAGGTAATAGTAGTATTAGTAAGTATCTATTTTAATATTTGTTTTTTAAGATATTTAATAAGTTGAATAATTAATTTTGTTATATTCTTAATAATGTTATGTATATTTATATTTATTATTTTTTAGACCTTAAAATGTTAAAAGTATAATAAATTATAAAAAATACATATTTAAAGGTGGATTAATCTTTCACGGATTATAATATAAAATTAAAAAATAAATATATATTATTTCCTAAATCCTAAATTATATTATTTTAGACATATGACAAAAATAATATAATACTTAATAAAATATAACGATATATCCATTGAAGACATGAAGAACCTCGTCCAATATACTTATTTAACGATAAAGTCTGTAATGCTAAATAATGTTAATAATTGTATACGAGTCCGATATGAAAGTTGTGTTTATAAAAGCGGAGATAATTTTGAATTATTAAATTAAAATATAATAATATAAATGTAAATACTTAAATATAAAAATGTAAAAAAAAGTTTATAGTAATTTGATATTTGAATTAGGTTATTTTTATTTAGGTTAGCATTTAACATTAACTCTGAGCAATTAATTATTTGAATATTACATTCACATGATCCAATATTCCAAATTCCAATAATCCAGTTACTATTTAGTATAAGTATACATATAAAGTTAAAAGTACTAAAGCATTACCGTAAGGTAATGTAAGGCCGTGGACCTATAATATTAATTAATCTGATATGAATAAATATTATAAAACATGTCAAAGTATTATTTATTTTTATGATAAATGATATAAAATATGAATATGATACTGTAGAAACTTTACTACCGCGGTTAATACAAGTTTATAACCGCTTTGACGTAACGACGCATATTGAAAATTTATCGCCACGAAACGGTTGAAATGAAACTGATAAGTTGTTCAACTTTTAAACAACCAAAATTTCATAATTTTTCATTTAGCTTTAGGTCTGGTCTGTTATTAGTATTTTTTCAAAACATTTTTAGAATTTTAAGAAAAATAAAGACAATAAATTAGCTAACTAAAAATTTTAATTAGGATGGTTCTAGTCGGTCAAAAAAATGTCGTGTTTAGACCTTCAGCTGTGACTAAATTTTTTTATAAAATGGACCATTTATCTTAGTCCGACCATTTCGATCAAGGTCTCATATAAAAGAAAATTAAATTTCATACGTTTTAAAAATCTCAAATGTCCATTTTTGTCAATATTTCACCACTTTATGGCCATTCAATGACTTTTTTAAAGTTAATAAAAATTCCTGATATTTTTAGTTTTTTTATAAAATGGACCACTTATCTTAGTCCGATCATTTTGATCAAGGTGTCGTATGAAAGAAAATTAAATTTCCTACGTTTTCAACATCTCAAATGTCCATTATTGTCAATATTTTTATTAACCTTAAAAAAGTCTTTAATCACTAAAAA
>CM023362.1:25092882-25109954 GCA_013282895.1 Eriosoma lanigerum | reverse complement strand
GTATGAACGGAACGGAAACGTTTAAATGTGAATTACTGTATTTAAATAAATATTATTTTCCGGAACGGTACGGTACGGTGTCTGTCGGTACTAGTGTGAATCATCCTTAATGGTTATAATTATGTATAAATATATACCGTTTTCCAATAATTTGTTACATTTTTAAAAAATATTAGTACCTTATAATCATTTCTATATGATATATAATAAAAAAATTGTACTTATTGCTAGTTGTTAAGTTCTGTAGCAACGTTCTCCCACTTTTGCCGAGAAATATCTCTGTTGTGGTAATTTTCTTCACTCATGTCCCACAAACATCTGTTCTCGTACACGAGACTGATTAATTTATTAGAATCCATGGTTCAATGTGTATAATTGTAAAATTTTAAATCAAATTTGCCAAATTAATTATTCAAATGACGTCAAAACAGACGCAATTCGCACGAAAAATTCAAACTCGTTTAATCGCCCAATCGTTTCTGACGACATCGTGCATGTTCTGACGTGTTCGTCGCTTCCAGTGTAAACACTCTCATTAGAGAACACATGATTGTTTGGACGAATTCGTCAGAACTCGCATGCATAGTAACCGTAGCCCAAGTCGGTCGGTCGGCGCGGCGCCGTTCTTCGTTGCTCCGGAGACTATTCGAGGTTGGCGCCGCGTCGCGCCGTTTTCTGTCTGGTATTTTCGGAGTCATATCGTGACACGTATTTAGGTTTATACCAGTTATCAATATGGATTATTTTATTATATTATAGACTTATAATCAATCAAAGTTGAAGGTACTAAATATTTGTTTTAATAATATTAATATAAATTTATAAGGTAGGTTGAAAATTAATATTAAGACTTAATATTAATATTAATTAATATTAAATATATCAAAATATGTAGGTAATAAGAAAAATAAGCGTTGCTATAAAATATAATTGATAATTTTATAATAAAATAGTTAAAAACATAAACATATGTATTTGTATCACGCAGCGCAATCCGGCGCTGCGACGGTGCGCTCTTAGCTGGAACGGACTATAGTATATTATATTATCATGGGGTTTCTTTGAAACTCCTCATACCACCATCCCACCGATTACAAATATGTCACTGTAATCTATTACTAAAATAGAATTTCATTAAATAATCTGGTAAAATTGTATTTAGAACTTATAATATGTAATTTTGTGATATAAATATGATGTTGTGTTCTATAATTCAACTAATTTTTGCCCCGTGGAAATAATTTTATTTACATCATACATTAAACATCGATTCTATGTTACAAAATAACATATAATTGGCAATTTTCTTACAAAGGATACAAATTACTGACATAATAAGCAAAATAATATAATAATATGTATTTTAACATACATTTTATTTATAATGTAACATTTTAATTTTACATCGTATTAACGTTATTATTACGTACTAATGCATGTGGTATCATTAGTTGAAAATGAAATTACTTTCTAAATACACTGGCTGATATAACATTAAAATAATCGTTTAAACATTTAAATTATATTATTTTAATACTAATAATGTATAAACCCAATTACTAGGTATATAAATTGTATTAAACAATACTGTAAACACTTTAATGCAAATCAATAAAGTGTTTATCAAAAAATTAGTTTTTTGTTATATACTTTACACATGGAACTCGATCAAATTATAATCGATTTGAAAGTAAAATTGGCTTGTCAACAAGAAGAAATATGTTTACATAAAGAAAAATTAATCACGTACGATGATGTTTTGATTCAAAAAAATGAATTACAATGTCAGCTGATAAAGCTTAAACAATGCATGGAAGCCAATGAATCCGAAAACGAATTAATGAAAAAAAATATCCTAACTAGTATAGATATTCAAACCGAAAATCTGAGACTAGCAGAAATAACTGAATGCAAGTTGCGAAAAGAAATAAAACGATTATTAAATATCAAAGATTGTCTTATCGATAAAATAAATAAACTAGAAGAAATTGTACGAAGACTTCGAATCGAGAGAGATGACTTGGAAATGTGTAAAAATCTTGCCTTAGACAAATTATGTTATACAAATGTAAAAGTAATATTATTAACAATTTTTGTATGAACTATATATTTGGTTGATCTTAATACATCAATATTAACTATATATTATACGTATATATCATTGATTAAATATACATAAATAGTACAAGTTATTAGAAAAAATAGAAATACAAAGATTAATTTGCCACTAGATCGGATGTAATACTCATTAAATAATGTTTTTATTGAAATCAGATAGACAGTGAACATTTTTACCGGCGAGGAAATAGATAATTATGAAATAAATATGAAATTGGCATTTTTCATGATGAATATAAAACTTCGAATAATAAATATCATAGCATGTCCAGCTAATTAAATAGTTTTAGATACTAAGCGAATAGCGAGGAATGTATTGTTTACAAAGATGTTTTATTTTAAAATTATTTCATATAAAAATGTGCAAAAAATCGACAAAATTACGACTTTCATTATTTTTTATTTTTTATTTCGTGATAACTAATTGAGTTTTAATCGTAGCGACTCGAAATTTTTTTTAGGGTACTATCATAGGTAATGTACAGTGCGGTATAATTTTGGAACGAATTGGTTGATTTTTTTTGCTAAATAATGAGTTTTGAACTTTTTTACAAAAAAGTTCAATGTTAGCTTCGCTCAAAATCAAAATGATTATGTTATTTAAAAATTAAAATTATTGTTTTTTTTAAAGTATCTACATATATTTTGTATAAATATGCGTAGGAAGCGCAATCATTATCATTAATACTATTCTAGTTTGTTTTTGTTTTTTAGAATAAATTGATAGATATTAATTGTCTTGTTGAAAGTTTGAGAAAAAACCTAAAATGTACGGAAGACGAATATTGTAATTTACGGTGTGAATTAAATGCGTGTAAGACTCAACGTGAAAGACTAACAGATGCTTGTAAAAATTTAAATATTGAATTGGAATGTAAAAAATCAGAAGTACTTGCCACAAAAATAAAGTCAAATCAAATAGAGGAAAGGTTTAGGCTTGAAAACGAGACATTAGCAAATGAATTAGACATCATATGTCAGAAATTGCGCGTTATGGAAATTGAATACAACGAAGCTAGTCGTACAATAGTTTACAATAAATGCAACATAAAAAATATGGAAATGTTGATTATGATATTGCGTGAGACTTCTGAGAAAAACCGCTGTGAATTGAATTTAAAAATTGAAAAATTGAAAAAAGAAATTTGCATGAAAAAAGAAAATGAGGTTTGCATGAAAAATCAAATTGCAGAATTCCAACGGCAAAACGGATGTATGGTAACAGATATCAAATCGTTAAAACAACAAAATAACGAAAACGAATGTCTTTTAGAGAAAATGAAACATTCAAATGTAATGTTCGAGGAAATTAAAAACAAAATGTGTGGGCAATTAGAAAGGGAAAAGAACTCGCTAATTGAAGATATGAAATGCCAACAAAGAAAGATAGCTGACCTAGAACATCAAATTTGTTGCTTACAAGAAAAAGTTCGTGAATATGAATTAATAAAATGTCGCTCGTTGTGTGATCCCTGTTCGTTTAATACTAATTCTCCAAAAATGTGCAGCATTGATGTCGATGATAAAGTATTGATCGATCAACTAAAACAAATGTACAGCAATTTAGAATAAATTTTAAAAAATCATCAGCGTAAAAGAATCAGCGTTTGATTTGTAAATTCTTAATAATGTACCAAAATAAATTTTAAAAGATTTTTATATTTTTATTTAAATAAATATCTGTGTTATATTAAATATAATAATTGATCGTTTATTATTATGTTTAATTATAGTGTAGATCTCTTAACATTTTGGAATTCCGCTTTCACCAAGCGTATGTCTTTATTGAATGCTAAAAGTACATGCTTTTTTCTGTTCACAACAGCGACAGGGTTGCCGTATTGGGCAGTTTCTTGCCAATTTGGCTATCTTGGTATGCTAAATGGCGGCAAAAATTAAAGATTGGTTCTACACCGCAAATTGGGTGATTTTGTTTTACAAATTTGGCTACTTAAGGCTCATTAGCTTTTATATAGTTATATCGTATACAACAAATTAACATTTAACATCAATGAAAATAAATTAAATAAAAACAAAACTAACATGAATTTAAGATTTATTATATAAAATTATTTTAACTTCTTATTATAGTATGTAATATCATGGTTTTAAAATATCAATGGTATATGCGGTAACATCACAGTAATATTGTGGTATACAATAATTGTTCATAATATCTGTGACACTCATAGAGATAAGAGATATACACTAATATATATATATATTACCATCGGCATTGAGTCGATGGTGATATATTCACTTCATTCGAAATTTTGGAATTATCGATGATTTTAAATTGGACGAAGATATTTTATTTAGAAACTTTACGCAAATGTCCAGATCAAACTTTACTCAATTTTACAAATAATTGAACCAGAAGTAGTAAATCAAAACTCTCGTTTTGAGAGGCTGTTCCAGCTAAAATTAGTTTGTTAATAACACTAGGATATTTTGTAGCTGGAGATTCGTTTTCATCTTTAATGTACCTGTTTAAAGTTACCAAGCCATTCAATCGACTATGTTGCCCACGGTTTTGAATAAATAAATAATAAATGCTATAATAAATGCTCAGAAAAGGTAAGTAAATGTATCTAAAAAATAAAATTTAACGTAAGTTATAAGTAATTAAATTTTATCACATCATGAAATTATTATTTTATTAATATTTTAATACGTCTTAAATATGTGCTTATCATAACTAATAATACGTAGAGCATAGGAAACATTTTAATTACAAGAAAAATTGCAGATGCCGTTACATATGATTCTTTATATAAATTATCAAAAATAATCTTAATTGTTTTTAACATAAATAAAATGTTTTTTTATTAATTTCATTTCATTTTTTGTTACCATTTTAACTTTATGTAAATCTTTTTTTGAGTTCTCAGAAAGGACGAAAGTGGAAGTTCTTGTGATATCATCTCATCTAAAAGATCTAGTATAGATCACCATCTTGTCTTCGAAAAAATAATAATAATGAAATAATATAGTATATTTTGTAAGTATAATTTATTAAATACATCTATAATTAATGATAAAATTTTATTTTTGTAGTAAAGAATACCAAAGTTATCTATTATTGTTTCTGTGTTTTCTATTGCCATACATAGTGGTGTATGTTTGTAGCCGAACAATGTCCTGAACAGTCATATTATCCGGTTCTCATATAATAAAATTTTAATATTTCAGATATTAAAATCTAAGCATATAAATCTTTATACAAAAAAAAAAAAAAATTAGAAGATGGATGGAATATGTACAAGAACTATTCTCTCAAAATTGGCCAGAACAAAGAGCATCACAATGGATGAAGGATTTGATATGATGAAAGAAGAAGTAACAAATATATTAAAGAGTGCCAAAGAAAGTAGCAGGCCCCGATGAATAATGATATTTAAATTTATCAATCTAACCTAAAATAATAATATAACTTTTATCAAAATATTATTTTTATCATAATTATATATAATTTTAAAACATCATATAGATGAGAAATTGTGCTCGCAACTGTTGGCAGTACTTTTTGGATTTCTGATCATTTTTATCTTCAAATTTTTTTATCAATTTCGGACAACTGTTTTTCATCGCAATATTACAATTTATAACTATTGACACCAAGTTGAAAATATAGAAAAAATAATAATATCAAAGAATTATTATAAACACTTATTTGTGTCTACTTTATCTTGTCAGAGATAAAATAAAATAATATTATATCTATTCTCTGTGATTAAATTTGATATAAAATATATATACTGATATAACAATATATTTTCATTTTTCAATGATGTACAACTATCTGTAGTAATACTTAGTAATGAAAATGTTATTGTATTTGAATGCTCAATTTCAGTTGATTAAGTCGTTTAACAGTAATGTTGAATTATCCATATTCTACATTACATCTAAAAAGTTATAGAAAAAAATGTGATGTATTATACAAATTCACAAGTAATAATTTAAAGATACATATTTATATATTATATTATTTTAATTATGTATCTATTGCTATTACATAATAGATACATAATTAAAACAAATCGTCATCAAACGATTCTGTCGACAAGTCTATTATTAAAATTAGTGCTGGGTCGATACCACTTTTTTCTGATATCCGATATTCCGATATATATTGCCGATTTAAAACTGATAACCGATCCCATATTTTTCCTAGTTTCCATAAATCAATATGAAAAAACCCGATAAATTTTAGTATAAGTGGTATATCTTATATTATTACTAAAAATTATCGATATATCGACAGAACGGTGCTTTATATCGGTTTTATTTTCAGTTCTGAAAATAAAAGGGATATCCGATATTCTAATATCGGCTGATATTAATTTCGGTTATCGGTATCGGCCCAGCCCTAGTTAAAATATGACACGAATCGGTCTGCAGTTCATCAATCAACTTGTCGCAAATGAAGTCAACATCCCAAAACTTCTGCTTCTCGTCTTTCACGTATCTTATGAAAGATTGTGGTATCTAATTTTATTGGTAAACTCAATAGTGGCTATATTGTATTTGCAATACATCGAACATATTGTTATTTCTTCTTTTTCGCTAGAGTGTATTTTCGCTGTTGCCATGTACTGGCTTGTGTGCTCCGTTACTTCGGTAATTTTCATTTTGGGATTGACCACAACTATGGCCGCTTCCACACCATTATCACTCATTACTGTTCTATACGGGCCAAAGTTTAAACTTATGACTCCGCTTCCGGTTGTAGGCGAGTCGTGCAGCATTAGTTTATCTGTTTTGTGTGCTTGACAGTAATCACGGAGTTGTTCAACTACTATAACCTGTCCATTACAATTGTGCTGGATTATTCTTATTTGTTGTTCAGCCATTGGCAGCAACAACTCGATCTCCCTTGTCTTTTGTAGCGTATTTGGTCCTTCTCAGGACTCGGTTTATAGCCGATTCTTTCTGTGGACAGCTGGCATGCGAGTCCTTATATGGCCCGTTATAGTTTGCGCACTTTTTGGTGCTATCTTCTTTGCAGTGTTTTTCATTGTGCTTGCCGGCACAGTTTCGGCACGTAGGCCCTTCGTTCCGGCATTTCACCGCAACGTGACCAAACTTTTGGCAGTTAAAACACTGTGTTACGCTGGTGTAGTCACTGACCTTGCACCTCGTGTACCCACAGTATATTTTTTATTACACCGTTGCTCAACCCAAGTGTCCGTAGACTCTGGATGCTCTCAGGCAACCAGACGCCACGTCATGACAGAGTGGCGACGACCGCTTGTACTTCGGTTGATTGGTGTTCTGCCAGGACTGCGGTCTTTAAGTCCTGCCGATCCGCGTATTTTCGGATCTTGTTCACATGCCATGCGGCTATATTGTTAGCGCTGACAACTTGTACATCGCATATAATGGAAACCTGGCCTCTTGTCTTGTCGTTTATCGTAGCGACAATGTCCGGCTTAAGGTTGCCGTCATGCAGCTTATATAGACGCTCTGTCTCGACTTCGTACCCCTTATCACGGAGACCGCCAGCGATTCTCTTCACGAGCTGGTCGTGTCTTTCCAGCCTTCCTTCATGCGTACGTGGACAGTATTGGACTATATGGGCAAGCATCTCCAAGGACACATTGCATGCTCGACAAGAAGTCGGACCGCTGCGGCCCCGGTTGACACGCTTGCGACTCGGGAGCACGTTTATTCTGATCTGTGCATAGTGTTTGAAGTCCTTACTGGGTATACCGTCAGGACGTTGCTGCCATGCAACAGACCCCGGAGTCATTGGAACATAGTTTTAATTCCGAACCATCCACGGAAGCATAAAGGCTTTGGGGTGTGGGATGGCTTGAGTATGTTTCTCGACGGCACGACCAGTGGACGTTAGCATGCGCGCACCATGGATGCGGAATGCTTCGCGGACGCTGTGTACCGGCGAGTTCTCAAGTCTTACATACCTGTTTACACAGTTTCGCAGTACGAATCTTTCAAAGTCTGGAACGCCCAAGCCCCTCGTCGACGTTGGCGAGTGAATGTACGAGTTTGGGCACGAAGGGGGCAGGTACAACCATCGGCGTACGGCTAGCCGGGTCTCGTGTACAATATACCGTAACTTGCTGGCTGAGATCACCACAAACGTCAGCCTGTGAACGAACTTTGGAATGAGATGATCTCTCGTAAATGCCGGCTGCATCTTTGGAGTCATTAGCGCGTCACCTATACGCCCCAACGCAGTTACATATGACGCACTATCATACTCACTGAGGTGACCGCCTTTGAAATCCACACCTAGGTACCGCCATAAGTCGGAAACCCCGATCGCCGGAAGGTCTGACCCCGCGATGGAGTAGATCTCCCGGGCAACTTTGAGTTTACGATCCCGTTCGGACGGCACCAAAGTGAGGCACGCATTCTTCGCCGGGTTCAGTCTTAATCCGGTTATTCTCAATCGCTCGGCGAACGATTCACACGCAATCTGCAGTCCGCGTGGTGTGGTAGCCACGAGGATGCAGTCATCAGCGAATGCCAGCGCGTTCACCTTCGCGTCACCTATCGAGTAACCTACAGCATCTAGTATAGCTCGTAGATCGTTGTCTACTACCAGATTAAATAAAAGCGGTGATGGTGGATCTCCCTGCCTAACGCTTTTCGTGACTCTAAGAACCCGAGAACACTGTCCCGCAAACTGTAGAAAGGTCCTTGACTGTGCATGCATTCCGCGCACTTAATGCCACGAAGCGGTGATCAAGACCAACGCTCGCAGCGCGGAAGTGATCGACTCGTGGGAAACTGTATCGAAAGCCTTCGACAAGTCGAGGGAAGCGACACAGAGACCCTTACACGTTGAACGGGAGTCCCGAAGAAATGCGTCGAAGAGGAAGATATTCTTCGCCACCCCGTCTGCATGACGGAACGCACGTTGCCGTATGTCAACCACGACCAACGTTAACGTCGACCAAGGACAATTTTTCCAGCCGCCTCGCGAGTATCCCGTTGTAGTGCCGGATCGCCGCAGAAGCAATAAAAATCGGTCTGTAACTGCCCGGACACTCGGGATCGCCTTCCTTAGGCACGAAGACGGTACGGGAGGCTATTAGACAATCGGGTAGCCTCCCGCAGGCATTAAACAGGTTGAAGAGGCTGGCTAATATTTCTACAGAAACTTTCCGCCATAACCGGGCAGGGAACCCATCCGGCCCGGTCACAGTTTTGGCGTTCGGGAGGCATTCAAGTACCTCTCCGAGCGTAATTGGCCAAAGAATGTCGTGTTGTGCATTTCTTTCCGCTACTTGCGGACACACGTTTCCGTTCGTGATCGGGCATTGGGGAGGAGATTCGACATTACCCTCGAAGATAGGAACACAATATTTCTGCATCTCGTCGAATCTAGGTGATTTCTCGTCTGGCTCGACGCCCGATAGGACACGTTCGACAACTGTCTTTGGTCGTACTTTCCATTGTGAGACTTTCTTCCTGTACTCTGCAGCTTTTAACGCTTTTCGGTTCGCAGTAGCACGGGGACGCACGGCGGTTGATCGCACCGTGACCGCGTCCATACTGCATGGGGGAAGTTTTACCCAGTCCCTTGCCACGCCCCGTGAACGGTGCGTTGCTTAGGGTCGAACCTCTCTGATAGCTCCAGCTGCCAACCTGATATGCTCACGATACCAGACGGTTATCGCGTCACAGGGGTCGCAACCATGGTCGACTAGATCTTTAGCCGCCTTCAAGAGCCTTGGTGCTCCGTGACCACCGGACACAGCGGATAGCTGGTCCGCTGTCTATTGGGCGGCAGCAAGTGCCGGCCTCAAGCTGCCAGATGTGGCGGCAGCTCGGTCACAGATGACTTCTAAAAGATCATCCTTATCATTTCACGCTGTTAGAGGAGTTTCGGCTAATATTTGTTCCTCGTCCAATGCCGGTCCAGCGTACGGCTTCACGAGACTTCCGCGGATCTCCAAAGCCACCTGCACGACTGCACGGTGGTCCGGGGTTCTTCACTGTCCCTTAATAGACTCCAGGGTCCGGCTCGTGTGTTTTTGGACAAGAACTCCGTTAATCCGGGTTCAAGGAATGCCATCAAATATAGCCTGTGTCTCCAACCAGGCGCTGTTCCTCCCGAGGCCAGCGCATTTTACTTTCGCTATCTCAATTCTATCGTTCGCTAACGCCGCATGCGCTCGTCGCATTTGAACACCTAAACCGGTCTTGGTGGTAAAACTTCTCTCGCACTCTGAGCAGCTAAAGGCGAACTGTGTCGGGCAGGCAGACCGGCCTCGGGGGGTGAGTTGATCAAATATGTTAAGACCGCCGAACGGTCTCCATTCCACAAACGTCTGGAAGGCCGAGATCCGGCCAGCGTTCCTGGACGTGGATAAGATGTCTTCGTTCCGGACAACACCGCCCACCGTGTCAACGGGAGGTGGGAGGGCCCCCGAGGCGGCGATTGCCGCGTTAGTAGGATACGTAAGTATCTAGTTCCCGGCCATTACTTGAGACATCGCTCGGAAGTGAGGTTCGACTTTAGCTAAACACAATTGATGTTGACGCAGGACCCGATTCCCTATACCGAGTACCGGCATATGATCGGAACTTGAGATGACCTTATTGAGGTGAGAGCTCTACGTCTTGGGAACTGCGGACGATGATATCGAGACCAGCCTCGCAGCACACAGCGGTAATCCGGCCGTGATTTTCGATATTCCTAGACACCGCGGACGCATTTCGCTTTCTGGACTTTGAGTGCACGAGACCCAATGGAGACCCAGCTAATGCCTGTGGCGGCCAATCATCAAGAGATTTACGAGATTCCTCAAAAAATAAAAAATGCTGTTGTACTCTGTAAAATAGTTATCGAACCAAAATATGACGTACAATTTATCGAACCGAAAAACATCATATTTATAAAATCATTATTAATCAATTAAAGGCATAGATTAGTTGTGTAACAGACAAATATTTTATCGAACTGATTTTTAAGTTATCGGTTCAATAAATAGTTATTGGTCTTTTGTACAACCCGGCATATAAATTGTTTTTAAAATTTATGTTCGTTACATTATATTATTTATTTGTTGATTATAACTATAATTAATATTACTCATTGGCGCGCCCAGTTTTGTTTTTTTTTTCAGTTTTCATTCGCGTAGCTCGCTTGCGTTTGATAATTAAATTAGTTTGTTTTTAATCGCGCGATACCGCGATATCTTTGTTCTATTGTAATTGGTTCTTGAAAATTGGTTGTTTGAAAATTAAATTCAGGTGATATAGATTCTAGATATATACTCAAATGTTTTTGTATTTATCAATACATATTTTTTTGTTGTTATCGTAATACTAAATACTTTTTTTTCTTTATTTTTTCCATGGTTGAACCGACACCTCGAGGGAACCGCTTGCGTATTACTTCCTCCGGGCTGCCATCTTTTATTTAATAAATACAAAAATAGTAGGTAGGGATGGGATAATACCCCAGCTCATTCTGGCCTTTACAAAATTTAACAGTGTGGTTCAGTGTTGTACAAATATAACCTATAATTTATCTAGATAAGATGACAGATAATTGATTTTAAATTTATCTAGATGAGATATATAGATAACACTTAATTTTTTTATCTAGATAAGAGATAAAAGATAACCAATTTTATCTAGATAATGCACAACATTGGTGTGGTTACCTTCCAAAGGTTTTAAATAAAAATTGTTATACAAATTAAAGTCGATGGAGGGTAACTTATGTGCGAAATGTTAATACGGTAAGGTGACTCGTTCAAGTTGTATGTAGGTTTCTTGGCCCGGTGTCCAGGACCAGCCGTCGTAGAAAGAATCGCGTTCGGTGCGTCTTCACGATCCGGTCTCATATCCGCCAGTCATGACTCCCGTTCAGTGTTGAGCACAGATAACTAAAATTTTATCTAGATAAAGATAAAAAATAACTCGTATAAAAATATCTATATATAGACAATAATTTTTACAAAATAAAATTCACCTTTTATTCATTATACAATAATACAACAACTGTTTTATCCATAGGTAATTAAAATTTTAAGGAGAAAAATGTATATTTTCATACGGCTATTTCATTCAGTTCAAAAATATTTGTTAAAAAACTGTATTAAATTTATAAAAATAAAATGGATAGATTAATACTAGATATGGCCTTAGGGATATTGTAAGTAATTAAAAATTCACATATTAATAGTTTACAAGATCCAAATTAAAACTCAATGTTAGTGGACATTGTATAAGTAAACATTAGCTGAATACCAAAACTAAAAAAGTAGGACACTAAGACAAAAATAAAATATAAAAAATCTAATAAAAAATATATAAAATAAAATAAAAAAACGCAAGAAATCACAATTTATATTATATTAGTCGCTAAGTTGATTACATAACTACCATCATACTTACATATTTCTATATCTAAACTGTATACACAATACATTGTTATTTATTAATGAAAGTTATGCAATTAAATATGTGTTATATAAAAAAAAAATTTAAAACAAAGAATAGCTTCAAATAAAATATACAATGACCAATTAGTATTTAAAATTCATTACGGACATTAACAGATGGCTCAGAGGCAAAGCCCAGATTAGCTTTCATTTGGCACAAGTGGACACGGCTGCTTGCGTCAGTATATATGGCGGATGAACAGAGCAACGGGACGGACGTACTAGTACTGCAATCATCAAATCAACACGGCCGAACACACAGTCTTCGATGACTTTGTTCAAAATTATCGGACTAATACAAGTGGTCCATTCTATAAAAAAACTGAAAAAAATAAAGAATTTTCATTAACCTTAAAAAAGTTTTTAAATCGCCATAAAGTGGTGAAATATTAACAAAAATGGACATTTGAGATATTTAACACGTAGGAAATTTAATTATCTTTCATAAAAGACCTTGTTCGAAATGATCGAACTAATAGAAGTGGTCCATTTTATAAAAAAACTAAAAAAAAGGAATTTTCATTAACCTTAAAAAAGTTTTTGAATCACCATAAAGTAGTGAAAAATTGACAAGAATGGATATTTAAGGTGTGTAAAACGTAAAAAATTTAGTTTTCTTTCATATGAGACCTTTATCGAAATGATCGGACTAAGATAAATGGTCTATTTTATAAAAAAACTGAAAAAATTAGGAATTTTCATTAACCTTAAAAAGTCTTTAAATCGCCATAGAGTGGTGAAATATTGACAAAAATGGACATTTGAGGTGTGTAAAACGTAAGAAATATAATTTTCGTTCATATGAGACCTTGATCGAAATGATCGGACTAAGATATGTGGTACATTTTATAAAAAAAACTTTGGAAAAAAAGGAATTTACATTAACTTTAAAAAATTCGTTAAATTGCCATAAGGTGGTGAAATATTGACAAAAATGGACATTTAAGATTTTTAAAACGTATGAAATTTAATTTTGTTTCATATGAGACCTTGATCAAAATAATCGGTTTAAGATAAGTGGTCCATTTTATAAAAAAAACGTTAACCTTACCTTGTCCATTTTTGTCAATATTTCACCACTTTATGGCGATTAAATGACTTTTCTAAGGTAATTACAAATTTCTTTTTTTTTGAATCACCATAAAGTAGTGAAAAATTGACAAGAATGGATATTTAAGGTGTGTAAAACGTAAAAAATTTAATTATCTTTCATATGAGACCTTTATCGAAATGAACCGACTAAGATAAGTCGTCTATATTATAAAAAAAACTGAAAAAAAAAGGAATTTTCATTAACTTTAAATATTCGTTAAATTGCCATGAGGTGGTGAAATATTGACAAAAATGGACATTTGAGATTTTTAAAACGTATGAAATGTAATTTTGTTTCATATGAGACCTTGATCGAAATGATCGGACTAAGATAAGTGATCCATTTTATAAAAAAACTTTGAAAAAAAAGGAATTTTCATTAACTTTAAAAAATTCGTTAAATTGCCATAAGGTAGTGAAATATTGACAAAAATGGACATTTGAGATTATTAAAACGTATGAAATGTAATTTTGTTTCATATGAGACCTTCATCGAAATGATCGGTTTAAGATAAGTGGTCCATTTTATAAAAAAAACTTTAACCTTATCTTGTCCATTTTTGTCAATTATTCACCACATTATGGCGATTTAAAGACTTTTTAAGGTTAATGAAAATTTCTTTTTTTTTCAGTTTTATTATATAATGGACGACTTATCTTAGTCCGATCATTTCGATCTAGGTCTCATATGAAATAAAATTATATTTCATACGTTTTAAATGTCTCAAATGTCTATTTTTGTCAATATTCCACCTCTTTATGGCAATTTTAAGAACTTTTTAAATGTAATGAAAATTCCTTATTTTTTCAGTTTTTTTTATAAAATGGATCATTTATCTTAGTCCGATTTTTTCGATTAAGATCTCATATGAAATAAAATTATATTTCATATTTTTTAAATATCTCAAATGTCTATTTTTACCAATATTCACTACTTTATGGCGATTCAAAGACTTTTTTAAAGGTAATTAAAATGCCTTTTTTTTTACATTTTTTTTTATAAAATGGTCATCTTCCCTTAGTCCGATCATTTCGATCAAGATCTCATATGAAATAAAATTAAATTTCATACGTTTTAAATGTCTCAAATGTCTATTTTTGTCAATATTTCACCACTTTATGGCGATTTAAAGAATTTTTTAAAGTTAAAGAAAATTCCTTATTATTTCAGTTTTTTTATAAAATAGATCACTAATCTTAGTCCGATCATTTCTATTAAGGTTTCATATAAAAGAAAATTAAATTCCCTACGTTTGAAGCACCTAAAATTTTTATTTTTGTCAATATTCCACCACTTTATGGCGATTCAAAGACTTATTTAATGTTAATGAAAATTCCTTTTTTTTTTACATTATTTTGGTAAGGTTAAAGTTTTTTTTATAAATAGGACCACTTATCTTAAACCGTTCAGTTCGATCAAGGTCTTATATAAATGAAAATTAAATTTAATACATTTAAAAAATCTCAAATGTCCATTTTTGTTAATAATTCAACACTTTATGGCGATTCAATGACTTTTTTAAGGTAAATACAAATTTCTTTTTTTTTCAGTTTTATTATATAATGGACGACTTATCTTAGTCCGATCATTTCGATCAAGATCTCATATGAAATAAAATTAAATTTAATACGTTTTAAATGTCTCAAATGTCTATTTTTATCAATATTCACTATTTTATGGCGATTTAAAGAATTTTTTAAAGTTAAAGAAAATTCCTTATTATTTCAGTTTTTTTATAAAATGGATCACTTATCTTTGTCCGATCTTTTCGATTAAGATCTCATATAAAAGAAAATTAAATTTCCTACGTTTTAAGCACCTAAATTTTTTATTTTTGTCAATATTCCACCACTTTATGGCGATTTAAAGACTTTTTTAAAGTTAATTAAAATACCTTTTTTTTACATTTTTTTTTATAATATGGTCATCTTCTCTTAGTCCGATCATTTCGAGCAGAATCTCATATGAAATAAAATTAAATTTCATACGTTTTAAATGTCTCAAATGTCCATTTTTGTTAATAATTCAACACTTTATGGCGATTTTAAAAATTTTTAAAATGTAATGAAAATTCCTGATTTTTTCAGTTTTTTTATAAAATGGACATCTTCTCTTCGTCCGGTCATTTCGATCAAGGTCTCAAATGAAAGAAAATTAAATTTCCTACGTTTTAAACACCTCAAATTTTTATTTTATCTTACGATAAGATAAGTGATCCATTTTATAAAAAAACTGAAAAAATTAGGAATTTTCATTAACCTTAAAAAGTCTTTAAATCGTCATTAAGTGGTGAAAAATTGACAAAAATGGACATTTGAGGTGTGTAAAACGTAAGAAATATAATTTTCGTTCATATGAGAACTTAATCGAAATGATTGGACTAGGATAAATGGTCCATTTTATAAAAAAAACTGAAAAAATTAGGAATTTTCATTAACCTTAAAAAGTCTTTAAATCGCCATATAGTGGTGAAAAATTGACAAAAATGGACATTTGAGGTATGTAAAACGTAAGAAATATAATTTTTGTTCATATGAGACCTTGATCGAAATGAGCGTACTAGGATAAATGGTCCATTTTATAAAAAAAACTTTAACCTTACCTTGTCCATTTTTGTCAATTATTCACCACTTTATGGCGATTAAATTACTTTTTTAAGATAAATAAAAATTCCTGACTTTTTTAGTTTTTTTATAAAATGGACCACTTATTTTAGTCTAATCATTTCGATCAAGGTCTCGTATAAAATAATATAAAATTTCATACATTTTAAACATATCAAATGTCCATTATTATCAATATTCACTGCTTTATGGCGATTTAAAGAATTTTTTAAAGTTAAAGAAAATTCATTATTTTTTCAGTGTTTTTATAACATGGATCAATTATCTTAGTCCGATCTTTTCGATTAAGGTTTCATATAAAAGAAAATAAAATTTCCTACGTTTTAAGCACCTAAAATTTTTATTTTTGTCAATATTTCACCACATTATGGCGATTCAAAGACTTTTTTAATGTTAATGAAAATTCCTTTTTTTTTTACATTTTTTTGGTAAGGTTAAAGTTTTTTTTATAAAATGGACCACTTATCTTAGTCCGATCATTACGATCAAGGTCTCATATGAACGAAAATTATATTTCTTATGTTTTACACACCTCATATGTCCATTTTTGTCAATATTTCACCACTTTATGGCGATTAAATAACTTTTCTAAGGTAAATACAAATTTCTTTTTTTTTCAGTTTTATTAGTCTTAGTCTGAACTTTTCGTTTAAGGTCTCATACGAGAGAAAATTAAATTTCCTACGTATTAATCACCTCAAATTTTTATTTTTGTCAATATTCCACCACTTTATGGCGATTTAAAGACTTTTTTAAAGTTAATTAAAATGCCTTTTTTTTTATAAAATGGTCATCTTCTCTTAGTCC
>CM023362.1:25041430-25092782 GCA_013282895.1 Eriosoma lanigerum | reverse complement strand
GGTATTAACTTTATGCTAGTCAGTAAAAAATCTGTGTCCATATAGTGATGGGAACTATCGAGAGAAAATAATCGATATACTGGATTGTTTGAATTAATCGAATACTTCGATTATTGTGAAAATATAGATTCTCTCGAACTCGGAATTGACTGAAACAATCGAATGATAAATTACTCGTATGACAATATAATATCTATACAAAACATGGGTGGCCATTCGTTCCGGATTTGCCAAGACGTTACGGTCAAGTTCGCACGACGATATTCTTCCCGTATACGAAATTTTATCGAATAAATTGGTGGCAGTGAGTATTATATTTAACTGTTCACATGGTGGCTATGCGAGAAAATTCCGTATTCGTGAAAAAAAAAAAAAATATCCCATATACCGTACGAACTTGTCACCACGATTCGATAAATATCGAATGTATTTTATCACAGTGGCGATCATCTTTATATTGTATTGTTATTCACATGAACAAATATTTTATTATTTTCAAGTTATTACTTTAATAGTAGTTTATAGCGCGCCGTGTGTGGTAATTTGATGTTGTTTTCGTCAAAATGGACTACGATTTTCTGATATCCAACGAGTTACTTATTTCATTAAATGATTTAATCAATTCTCATTTGTGGGATAAGTCACCGGACAGTTATAAGAATAAAGTTGCTTAACTGCCGTAATGCTATAGTTATGGCTACGGTAGACGGCGACTATTCGATTCGATTTTTTCACGTACGAATTTTGTGCCGTGACAACGGACATAGCACTATCGGTAAGTCAACACACAATCGCCACCATGGATCCACGTATACCACTTCTATTTTATTGGTATAGAAATGCACATAAGAAACGTTATCATTAGAGTATTCATTTAGAGAATGGTCCACGACGTGAAAAACGTTTTGAAAAATTTTACCTAAACCTGAGGGATGAACAGAAATGTTATAATTATTTATTTTCGTATGTCGATGTTTAATTTTGATAGTCTACTATCAAGACTAGAAAAGGATTCTACTCTTCCGCGTATGAATACTAATATGAGACTATGCATTTGAACTCCATAGCCAATAAAATAGCTAAAATAATAATATACGAGCACCCGGTTGAACATAATACTCGAATTCGATAAAATTTCGTTCGTGTGTTTGACACAATATAAAGATAAGCATAATCATGTATACGATATAAATACGTTCGAAATTTATCGAATCGTAGTGACAATTTCGAACGGTATTTTCGAGAAAAAATATTTCACGAATACGGGATTTTCAAGCATTGGCTTCGTGTGAACGTACAAATATAACACTCGCTGCCACTATTCTATACGATAAAATGTCGTATACGAGAAAAATATACTCGTGGCTAACCCGTGTACGATAAAAAATAGAATCGAATAGTTGTCATTTTGAAAGTTTCTTTCAAAACATCGTTTTGTACCGATTTTAAACTTTTGCAAAGCAACGTTCCGTAACTTAAAATGTTTTCTATAATATTCGTTCATCTATTATTCTATTCGGTTATCCTTTTTATTTTGGACAAAACCTAATCGCAAATATTGACTATTATAACCGTTATATACTTTATAAATCAGTACGGCATTTATTTGCCGATGAGACACGAGTACAAAGTACAAGGGGTGTCCAAGAAAATTAAAAAAATTACATATACTATTTGTATATTTATCTTAATATTGTAAATAATAAATCGACTATTATAGTGTATAGTGTTTATTATAAATTAATCATCAATTATATTAAGATACTCTTTGTGGACAGACGTATTCATTACGCAGCGTTCGAACAACAACTAACTATAACACCAATCAATGTCTCCAACATTACGAACGCATACATATAACAATTTTACAGACTACAAGGTTATTTTACAATATGTATATTATTTTTATAATATTTAAATATGTATACCTAATTAGTGTGTAATGTCTATACTCTATAGCTCAATACTGTAGGTAGATATGTCATATTAAATGTACAAAATAAAAAATATTTAATACTTTTTTTTATAAGAGCAATTCTATACTGATGTCCCGGATATTTTATAATTGAAACTGGCCACCCTTTACTATACTATATAGCGAACTTCTGTTATCAGATGAAGCTCACCGACAATATTGACGGTATTTTCTTACATAGTAAAATATAATTTTTTTAGAGCTTGCGCTAAGGAATATTCAGAACTGCCCCAAATATTATTTCTATATATGCGAGTTAAAAAATGTGCTACTCATTATCACTTAATAAATGCGACCAGTAATCAATAAATCATATTTCATTATTCATACTTATTTAATATAAAATATAATGATATTTTAAAAGTTAAAATCTAATATACAGTATTTTTACATTTATACTATTATACTACCCCTATATACAATTTATTTTACATTAAATTATTTTTCTCTTAAGCCCCATCCTCTTCACCACTATTTTATTTTTATTTGATACGCATAAGTCATACTGTCATAGTCCTATTCCTATTCTATTAACTTACATGAACAATTAAAATGAGAAGTTTATCAATTACAAATAAAAATAGGTAATCATAGTTTCTTAAAACCAAATGAATACATTCATGCATAATTATTGTAGGGGATTTTGTTAATTTTCCAAACTAAGTACTTTATCTTTTAATATCTTATATTATCTCTTTTTCAGAGATGGGCACCTCTAAATAAATATATATCATAAGAATTGATAAATTATTTTTTAATATAAATATTATTTAAAACATTAAAATTCAATAATAATAGATATATTTAAAATACATAATATTTATTATATAATAATATAATATATGTAACATTATGATACATTAATATTTTAAATATTGGTTGTATATATGTATCATAATTATGTATAAAATTTCTTACATTTTAATAATTTAAATATATTTGTATATGTATACAAATACAAATTTTCATGTATATAGTCTTAATTCATCGAAAAACTATTTGAGAGATAAATTTGTATTGAAAAATGCGTATCATAAACATTTTGTTTTATCCGGAAGTTTATTCGCTAAATAAGTTTATCGGGTGAATAACTGAACGATTGAAAAAAAACTTAAGACGTATGATAAACGAATTGACAATACATATCATAATTATTGTTACATCGTGCCTGGATTGTGAATAAAGGTGGACCACGACGTTTAACAATGTCAGGCAACAATACGTATACAACTTTCTCATTATTTTGCAATGCATAGTCATTTAAAACCATAATGGGTGATTTTTCCACGCTAGATTTGGAAACGTGGGTGTCAGCTCCAACCACTTTTTACTGGATCTATAATCGCAACTTCGTCGACGTTCACCGGGTCAGCCAGCCGGAGTGTCGTTGACAAATTCCAGAATGGCATCCGCTGTTAGTATTCAATGTACCGAAATAATCTTTATCAAATTCTTCTTTCAATATCTTTATCAATTTATTTTGTTTTATCGACAGATTGCCTGATGCATCTTCGGTTTCAGTGGAAATATCTATTGTAACATTATTCCCGCCTATATCTATTATTAGAGAGGAGAACGTTAACAAAATTTATATAAATAATTTAGTGGAACACCGTTGGAGAGTGAAAGAGTACTGATGGTTAAATTGGATCACGGTTGCACAAATTTGTGGAGCACCATTGCAAGTTATCCATAGAGTCTGACTAGAAGATTATATTATTTGACATTATCCGAACAACATAATTGTAACTCTGTAACTATGTCAGTCTCATGAGTTCACTCAACAGTACTGCAGCACAAAGTTCTAAACAGGGCATTGTTGTTGGATGCAATGATGCAACTCTGAACTTAAATGCGTACAATCTTGAAGTCTATGTCCAGCTTCGTTAGAAATTGCTGTTCAACACAGGCGCCAATGGCCTCTTATGATGCATCACTAAAACCGTATAATTGAATAGTAAGTTGCGGGCCAATAATGACTGATCGTGGAATAGATAAACTGTATAATGCATTTAATGAACGGTAATACATTACCCAGTGAATATAACATTAACTTTTTCCAATCTGAAAAGTTTCTTTTTCCGTATCTAATTTCTGACTGAATTCCCCATAGTCTTCTTCTCCTTTAGAAGTTTTGAATAATTTTTTTATTTTTTCATTTATTTGTAATTCATTAATTTTATTATATAACTTATGTAATGACTTTCTTTTGTACTCAATTTGTAATTTTTTTAATGAAAAATATGGACTCTTAGCTACTTTTTTTATGTTAAATATGATCATTTTGACAGGACCTAACCAAAAATCTAAGGCAGCGCCAAAACTTCTGTGTATAAGATCCTTTAATTCCCCTATTAATTTGTTTACCGCCGGAAAAAATAACAACTAATGATGTATAGTTCTCTGTTAAATTTAAAGTATCATTTGTAGTCAATTGTGGAGCTTTTTGATTCAACATTTTTAAAACAGCATTAATTTTTTCTAATATCTTTACTAAGATTGAAAGGTTTTCATAGTCTTTTTGTTGATAATTTTTACAATTGGTATGGTCATTAAATACATGTTTAGGAAAATTTATAAAATCTACTCTCAACGATTTTGTATCAAATTGGTGCTTTGCATTAGTAATACTAATACTTTCAATTTCATAATTTCACTCATAAAAAGTAATCTTTTACCAACATATCCTAATTGCTTTTGAAGATTAAATAAACTCTTTGTATAACTTTTCTCTACGTGGTTAGCACATTATCTCTTCATAACATGGCGTCCATAAGGAACATTTTCTTTAATTTGTTTAAAGGTGCTACTATCTCCATCGCCGATCATAACCCTACACTGTAAACCATGACATCCATATTACTACATAATGCTTCTACAATAATATCAGATTCTATACCAGCTGAAGTTTTATTCCAATTTTTAAAATACATTTCGCACACCTTCATAGAATAATGTAGGTAGAATAACGTAGGTCTCTAATCAATCACACACGCTACTCCTGATGATGATGTATATCGATGCCCAAAACTTTCGTGTGACCATTCACCATCAACAATAATATGTATACACGGAATACCCGTAGTCAGTCACCATTTCTTATAGCAAGCATTTATTCTTCTTTACTAGCCTGTAACATTGTGTCATTGAATACAGCTTTTCAGTTCTAAAACAAATTGGATTAAAATGTTTATTTAATTTTTCTTATACATACATATTATATCAATGGCGTAGCGCACAAGTGTGGTAAGTGACATTTACCAAATTTTTCAGGAGAGCATTTTAAATGTTCATCTCTATAAATCAATTAAAATAATGAATTTAAAAATTAAGAATATCGTACTTACTTTACTAGTTAACATATTATGATGTATAATATTATTAATTTAACCTATCATAAGTTTAATTTTAATGAAAAAATTTCAAATTTTAACTTTAATTTTGTTTCGTTAAACAACTTTTAACTTTTGGTAAGGAAAATAATTTTAATTTTTTTTTGAAGCAATCTTACCAACATATAAAAATATAATATTATACATATATAAATTTAATGTTAATGAATGTAATTAACTGATCTGAATAAGTAAAATTATGTATTTGTGTAAAGTCAAAATTACTTATTGATAATTGTGAATTATAAAATTAATAACGAACAATAAATTACCATTCCAGACGAATTGATGGATAATAATTACTTTCTACTTGTTATTTATGAAAAAAAACCCATCAATAAAATATGTAGATCATATTATTGTATATAAATTTAATATAAATTATTGTTTTTATGTATCATATTACCATGTCTTATTTAAATTTTACGTAGAAGCATCTTCGTTATCAAATGAAGATGTTGAAGTAGATTAAGAATCGGATAAAGATATAGAAGAAAATATTATTGATGTTCCTAAGATATAATCAGTGATTCCTGACATTTGACATGGAACAACATTTTATGCAGATTATTTAGATTTTAAATATTATAAATGGAAAACTCGATACAACTGTATATACTTAGTATGAGAACGTCAAAAAAACTCCTTTCTGTCCTGGCATAACTAAAGTTAATGAAAACCAGATGAACAACATTATAATGATGTTAAACCCTCATAATCATGAACATATGAGAATAGATTTACATGTGCCTTTTTTAAAAGAAACAATAAGTGCAAGAGGAATCGACAAAAGAAATACAACATTAGTGAGAACTATTTACAATAATGAGATTGTCCAGTAAGTCAATCTCAGTTTTACAATTTATTACTATTAAAATCATTTTACATTTGAAATATATGGATGTAATTAATATAAATATTCAATAAGCTCAAAGAAGAATGAAGAAAATGAAACATTCAAGACGGCTGTAGAAATCGGAAAACATTCATGAACTTATCGAAATACTGAATCAACATCATATGATCTATTCTGCCACTTTAAAAAGCCCACCATCAAGGTTTTTTCAACAAGAAATGGTCGTCAATGGAAGATGCAGATGTTATTTTCACAAATATTATTTTAATAAGAAGATATGAAGAACAATTGAGAGTTAAAACATTAGTTGGATTCATGGAACATTTAAGACTGTACCATATCATCCTGTTGAACTGAAGTGTCTGTCTCTATTCAAGTAATTTATAAAAGTGTTATAAGTGAATGAATAACGAAAATTATAAAAATATCAATATAATTGTTTAAGTAACTGCCTATTTTTATTTTATTTAGTCATTTCCAATTGTCTATGTTTTACTGGAAAGTATGACAAAAGAGATATACTCAACGTTATTCCACATTGTAAGGCAAATTTTACCATTCAATTATAATTTAATTATTTTTATTACAGATTATGAATGAGGTTCAGTAAACATTTCCTGCATGCAAATTAAGGTGTTGCTGTTTCCATTTTACTTAAATATTATTTATTTAACAGTTAATATGTTTATAAGTCCAAAGTAATTGTGTGATAATTCATCAGCTATAGCTCAGTTTTACTCAGTAGTCAACACTTCTAATAATAAAATAGGTTCTATCTTCTATTGAAAGATGAAGATAAATATAATACAAATACTGATTACCAATATCCATCTAATTAAATGTAAATATAACAAACTATTTCCGATTAATTACTATCATTATACGTAACAGTATATTACAATTCATATTTCACAATAATATGATATTATATTATTAGGTAATAATAATATGTAGAAATTATAGTTGTTTTAAATTAGATATATATAACGTCCAACCTATCTACCATAGAAAAAAATAAACCTATAAGTAGAATAGTTTATTAAAACTAACTATCTTATATATAACAACCAATTTATTTAACTGCATTTTAATAAATGGTGAAAATAAAATATAATATACGTTTAAATTTGTTTATTATTTCCGAAGATTTTGTCAGGAAAAATAGTGTTTCAGAACACTGTGCCACGTACTGATACAGCCGTCGGTGGTTGTGGAGGCGTGACTAATGCCCTTGCTGGGGCGCTGCGCTCGGCCGAAAATATTGTGGAGGTATCCCTCCACATTTGCGTTGATAATATATATTGTATAGGTAAAATAAATGGAAGCGGTGTATAGAATTAACCTCTACGTAGTATTATCCTAGACAACGCAATAGTAATAATATACCTATATCTGCAAACTGGCTAATATTTCCACCTAAGCCCAAAAGAAAATAATAGAATATAGATATTTCTATATTTGTGTTAATAGTAGATGTATTAATTTATTAATTTTGTCGCCTCAGTCAAAATTATATGCTAATACCGCCACAGAAAAATGTACAAGATCATATAACATGGACATAAGTACTTCCAGTGGCGGAACTAGGGGGAAGACGGGGATTTATCCCCGGGCGTAATTTTTTTGGTCACACTTTTTAGTAGATACTTATCATTTATCCACCGATTGTACTAAAATTATAAATTTAAAACTTGCTAATAAATCGCGTAACTAATTTTATTTTTATTAACTTATTTACGCTCCACAATAAATCAAATAAAATTAACTAATCTGGCATTACTTTCAATTGAAAAAGAAATTACAAACTCAATTGACTTTGATTCAATAATTAACAACTTTGCCGAAATAAAAGCTAGGAGAATTCAGTTTTAATTTTTAAATTATGTAAATAAATATTTTGTAAAAAATTTTTATTATTACTATTAAATTTATATACTACAGTAATATATCTTTTTTATTTAAACACCATGCACACATATACCTACATTGATTTTTATTAAATTATGATTTAATTTGATTGATTAAATATTTCAAATAAATTACACAAATATGAAGTAATATAAAAGTTATATAAATTGGTTCTTTTATTATAAAAATAAAATGAAAAAAACACTAGCTTGAATGATATTTTATAATAAACTACTTTTAGTGCTGGATTGATATTTTTAACTTTGTTACTAATTTAATTTAAACTCAATAAGTACGCTTAGGTGCTTATTATTAAGAAATAATTGTTAGGAAAAGTATTTCTCTCTAGGTCTATGAGGGCTTAATTTTAAAATTTTCCCAAGGCGTAAAAAGTCCTAGTTCTGCCTCTGAGTACTTCTGTAAAATTGGTTCATAATCTACTTCAATTTTTGCATCAATATAGAGAATATGGATTTAATTTGGCAAAAAATGTTGCTTACAAATTAGCAGAAGATGCCGATATACGATATACAGTTGCCTTTAATAATCCACGAATAAATAAAAAATTTAAGAAAGAAGTTATTCTACTATGAAAATGTCGATGAACCCGTGTTAAATAATGAAAATCGTTTTCGTACTAATTACTTTTACATTTTTCTTAATTAACTAACACAATATATTGAGAAACGTTTTAACAATTAGATTTATTCAAATAATATTTTATTTTTACGATGCATTTGGTAAATTGAAAACAATGGAAAATGATGATTTACAAATCATTTTAACAGATAATTATTTTGACACAGTTGTCGGGTATCGTGGGTTCCAATTAGGTGGTGAACAATGAGGAAAAAAACTAATCGTGAATGTAGTGATTAGATGGATAAGTAAAAAATAATATTGAATAAAAAAAAAAAATTATGCGGTATATTATCGCTATTTGACCGGATTGTGGCTGTGTACTTGTGATATATCTGATAGATTTGGACGGAATTGATTTATTTTCTGAACTTATTATTTTCCTATAATAATTCACTCCAGGCACTGGAATAAGACAACTCTGAATAATTTCCTAATCTAACTTTTGCTTTTAGAATAATGCTAAACATTTCAGTGACATCAGCTTGTGCGGAAGGCTTTTCATAGCTTAAGGTAATAAAATATATTTGCACAATTGCTTAGGCCAAGAAAAACTTTCTGAAGTAGTAGATTAATTGTAATAAATAGTTCAATTGAAGAATAAATATCGACTATAATCATCTAATCGACAACTTCACTTCAAAAAAATCTAAAAAGAAAATTTTTAGTTAAATCTTAGTGCGATATTTTATATACATTTTTGATTTCACTTCTTAATAAAATTATATTATTATGTTAAAAATAATTAAACTTTAATAGTTTATGATATTATTTTCATTAATATTAATAATTATTTTTATGGAATTAAATACCTAATAATATAGAAGTTATTAATTAAACAGAAATACATATTATATGTTAGGTACCTAATTAAATAATAAATCTAAATAAAACATTGCAATATTTATTTAAATACCTATTTAAAAAAGGCCATTCGAAATTATTTTGTCTCCAGCTTCACTAAAACTGGCATTACAGCGTTCAATAATACTTAAATAATTGATATTCGTCTTTTATTATAATATTACTCAGCTTCATTAGTAAGATTTAATATTGGATTTAAAAGTCACTGCCATAAAGGGTACCTAAAATCACCTATTTATATTTTACAAATTCATAATAAAATTAATACAAACTTATGATAAATAATACTTACCTAATAAATGAAAATTACTAATTACACGTCTATGAAATTTTTGCGAATTGATAAAACAGAGCTATTATTAAATTATTATTTATTATACATGGATATCAAGAGTACTTCCGGAGAATAGTGCCAATTTAATATTTCTAATTTTTAATTGCAGATCTAAAAAGTTCAAAGTGATTTTATTATATTTCGGTTGTTTACTGGTTAGTGGTTTATGATAAGTCCATAAGTGAATTTTGTTTTACATTTTAACTCATAGCATGAGATTGAAACAGTTTGTAAATGTTCTTAAATATGGCTGTTGGAATGTTGGCATGTTTTGTAAATAACATTTAAAATTTAAATAATTTAAGTGAGCTAAGTTAGTGTGAACCATCACATGATTTTATTCAAAATGTATATATTTATAATGTTCTAGGCTCAGATATATTAATAATTATTGTTTATTTTAAATCTATATACCTCAATTAGATTTATCAATTAATATATTTTACAATTATTTATATTTATAAATAATGTATATTATTTAAATTTAATAGAACATTACCAGTTGTACATTGATTGAGTGATATCCCTTATGGTTTATGTACCTATATATTTTCAGAACGTTGATTGGTTTTCATCCAAGTTTAAATGTTTTGAAGATGTTATAACTACATGAGTACATTCAATATAGCCTATAATACCAGGAAATCCTGTATCACTGTAAAAAAACTATATTATTGAGAATATTAAAAATTATAATAAATACCAAATGGAAAAAATTGCAATTTACTCATTATGAATATCAGTGAATTCATTAATGTTAGTTGAAAACGTAATTCAAACATTAAATATTTCGGGTAGATAAGTATATTCACAATCTTGTTTATACAACGGTATACGGTTGTTGGTAAAGTGCTGTTGCCAATAGGAGATTGAATTTTTTGACTACGGGTTCATATTAATCTAAAGTAACAAAAATCTAAATAATAAGTTAATACTTATTAACTATATACAATACTTATATAAAATATTAAAATAATATATAATCAGCAAAAACAAAATAAAATCCTCCTAAAGTAGAGTAACGTGCCTACATGTACATTGCAGACGGCTCTAAGGTACTATATGAGAGCTTAACACGTTGACTGCGCATGTATTTTCAAGGTGTTTCGCCCAGTGCGCATATTCATTTTTTAATTTAATTTAATTTTGCTACTAATAAAAGTTTTCATATGTGTTCAATAAAAAGTTTTTTCAAGTTTGGGCTTTTGAACTTTTAGGACGCCAATTGGCGTCGTGAGCGTCCGGGAAAATATTTTTTGTACAGTGCGCATGGACGCCAATTGGCGTTTTCAGATTTTTTTAAAAATTTTATTAGCATTAACTTTTTTTGCTATATTATGGATAATATTAATAATACAGTAAACAAAATTAATGTTAATATATTATATTCAAAAATAACACAATGTATAGGTATAGGTTAAATAAATAATAAAAACAAAATGTTAAAATATATGTTTAATTTCTTAGCAAAACAAAATAAAAATTATCTTTCAAATAAAAAAAAAAATTACAAAATTAAAACTTTTATAATAAAACTGAATCTTTATAAAATCAGAATATTTAATATGTTTACTTTCATAAAAAAAAACAAACAAAAAAAAATTATTTCTTTCAAATAAAAAAAAACTTACAAAATTAAAACTGAATCTTTTTAAAAACAAAGTATATAATTATTTAATAAGTATGATGTTCCTTGAAGCATGTTGTAAGACACAAACTCGGTTTATTTGGACAAACGTTGCAATAATAAGTGGTGTCTTTCCTTATTCCTTTAATACTACACTGCTTACATTTTTTTCGTAAAGGTCTACCATTATTGCCTTTTTCATGTGTGGATGGTATATGTTCTACAGAGTTCAATGTTCTAGCAGGATTTTCCAGTTTAGGTAGTATTGTACTTAAAACTTCTATACAAAAGTCATAAAAGCTCATTTGATTTCCGATTTGATTTTGATTATGTAAATAATACGAATTTAAAAGTAACATCTGTATAATATGTATACCTATTTTTTTATACCATCTAATACATTTTCTTGTGAATGGATAATAACTCAACATTTGATCTTGTCTATCGATTCCGCTCATATATTTGTTATAATGTTTTATCGGTAATGGTTTCATTTTTTCTTTACCTCTACGATTAGTCGCTAGTACTATATCATTTGGAAACTCTGACGAAATATATGTAACATCCCTTTTATCCATCCATTTTCTTATCATTATACCATTACTATATCTTGAAATTGTTTCACCGATCTTAAGTTTTGCAGTCACTACGTCTTTTGGCGTATTTAGTCTATTTACTCTCAGTGACAGATGTATCAGAAATGACAATATACGTAGATATTATGTGATAAACATCGAATAATAACAACAAAATATTTGTTCAGAATATTACTTATAAACAGCCAAAATTGCAACATATGCAGGTACGGTGCATGTATATATATTTAAAAATATCCTATGACGACGCTACCCAAACATCAAATTTCCCCAAGCCACGCGCATTAAATGAGAGCTCATTTATCGAATATATATATAGGACGCCAATTGGCGTCGTGAGCGTTGTGATAGCACACATAGGACGCCAATTGGCGTCCGTGCGCAGTCAACGTGTTAATAGGTCAATAAAATACTTAACAACGTCTTTCTTAAGCTTAGAGTTTTTAATAAATAGACGATCAGACAATTTAATAAAGTCCGTAATGAATTCTTTATGTCATGTCTGTCTTTCTTGAAATATATATATATATATTTCTATGGTCTTCGATGTTATTAATAATAAATAACATTGTCATTATTTAATATTTGCCATAATTATATTAGCACAAAGTTGAATACAAATTATAATAATAACAAAACAATCAAATGTAGTAAATTTACAATACTAGAGTTGTTAAATTTAAAATTAACAACAGTATTAATTGTCAATTGCTGATAGATTATTGATACAATATTTCATAAATTATTTTGCGATATAGGTTTGTCACCAACATTGTACCCAGTCGACAAATAGTTAAATAATTTTCGTTCGACCACAGTCATTATTTTTTTCAAGAATACCAAATATTTATTTACATACGATACAAATTTATATTTTAATGAAACAATAAAGTTTATCACGATTTCAAGAATGGGTACCAGATTTCGAGACGGCCTATAGACGCCGAGCAGGTATACAACTAGCGCTTTGGGGAGATAAAGTTGGTGTTAGTAGGGAGATACGTATTAATTCTTAAATCTGTATTTTGTTTACAATTATGCACTACTATTTGTGTCTACTACTACGTTGTTATGCAATTAATTTATTAATTATATAATATAATAGCAATATGATTTTTATAATCATACATTTATATTTTATACTGACAAAATATTATTTTAAGTATGAGTAAATCAAATAAAATTTGTTGTATAGTATATTGTAATAGTATGTACAAAAATACGAAAAAATAAAATATAAAATACAAAATTATTTGTAAAAAATAATGTTATGGTTAAAGCACAGATTTATGTGTAAAACGTATTTTAGCATATATGTAGTATTCTATGTATAATTCTATCAATAATGCTCATATATTATAAATTGCTATGCTTAAATAATATGTCCATAAAAATCTTATTTAAAACATAGTAATCTTATGGTAACCTATTATACTAATATTTTGCTTCAATCTTTAAACAATATTATTAATTTTAGAATAATGTAAATCATTGTGTACACAATTGCAATTTATGACATAACAGTAATTAAGGATACTTTAAAAAATGTTGAGCAAATATAAGTATATTAATTGTATTTTATTGCTCAGGGTAAATGGAAGTCCATGGTCTCCATGTGTGCACAGTCTGATTTATAGTTCACATTTTGTGGGTAACGAGCAATCTAATGATTAACATAGACCATCCTATGTGCCTTCAATTTTACCAGAATTTGATCCATTTCTTAGTCTGCATTTAAAAAACTATGGAAATTCAGGAAATGACAGACTTATCCTATCATTCATACATACAATATATTAATATTATGTCCCAAAAAGTGAGAAATGCAATTATCAAACAAATTATAAATGCCAAATTCTATTAGTATTTTTTGATCATATTGGTCATAAAGCAGAAAATATGGCTGAAAAAAATTATTATTCTCTAAGAGGAATTAAACTTATCTAATAGGCTTGGGGAATGATCTTAAATTCTAATCTATCAAATGCTATTCTAGTGTTTTTACAGGCCCCATGAGCATTATACAATTTTCTCAATGAATAAATAATAATAAACTCAATTCAGTGTCATCCATAAAAGTCCTAGGTATAATCTTAAACCCCAATATTAATTTCCAGGATGATATTGTATGTGTGTTATAAAATCTACGAGTATTAGGCTTTTTAAATGCCACTCGACTGATTTTAAAGTTTTTAAATTATTCTATTGCGCGTTAATTAGATTAATTCTAGAATATAGATAAACCATTTTGGGTCCTTACACTTAATCTAATATTAATTGTATCGAAAGAGTTTAAAATAGTTTTTTAAAGCTTATAGCATTCAAATTAAGTATAACTATTGACCAGCATGACTTTACATCAGTAAGATCCGTTCTTAATCTACCTATTTTAGCTACTTTATCTATTAAAATGCGTCCCATTCAATATTCCAGCTTTTAATAACCGTTCCACATCCATGTTCTATTTATTATCACACAGTACAAACTATTTAAAGTACTCTCTAATTCCAAGAGCCATGTCCCTGTATAACAAACTTTCTATAGATATCGATTTCTCCTTTTCCCCATTAAGCATTGATATATACAATATATTTTAATAATACTATGTAATATCTAATATATATATAATACAAAATATACTATATTTGTTTAACGTTTAACATAATAATATAATATAATTAACTGTACTATTGGGCAATTGTCTGCTTTATTCATATGAAGGTTAGGTTAGCCATTCACATAATATGAAACAGGAACGGACTGGGTACTATATGGCCTTGTGTAATTAGGTGTTTAAGCTCGGAATTGATCCAGAATTTAAATATGTAATATTATACATTCATTTAAAACTTTATTATGAAACAATAGAGGGCCCAGGAGGCAATATCCTCTCCAATCCACTTCTGATATAACATATTGAAAATCAGAAATAATATGTTTATGAATAAGCGACATTGATATTATCTATAAAATGAGAATATCAATGATGAAATAAGTTTATTTTTTAAATTATCCTATGGATTAAATTCAGCACTAATAACCAGAAATATTATTGGTAATATGACAAAAATAAAATACTACAATATATAAATTGATAATATATAAAAACATAAATAGTTAGAATTAATTATAATAGAAGATATATGCAACAATTGATTGATAAAGTCAGGATTGTGTTAGCATTGTCTTAAATTTCAATGTCCAGATTGGACAATTGTTTAACCAGAATAGAATAGCAAGGACAAAAGCAGATATCCTGATTGTGTCTGAGTCTCATATAATTTGAGCCAGTTTATTTAATATAATATTTCGAGTTTTAATCTTTGTTGTCAAAAATATGCTTGGTTAAATGTTCTCTGTATGTCAGCGTTCTGTCCAATGTTATATCTAAATATTCCGGATTAGAATTATTCCTTAATTGTTGTTTGTTGAAGACCACCTTTATTTTTTGTCTTGTCAATTTGTTGATGAGATGGAACAGTGTAACCTCTGTTTTAGCTGGTTTTAGCTATGGTGTGAGCCTACAGTTATTACAATAAATATGTAATTCATTCAAGTTTTCCGCGAGGTATTTTTCACAGAGTTCGTATGTCTTTTCTTGACATAGGAAAGCTATGCCATGAATAATATATTTATTCCACTTGGTGTAGATATAGAAGTTAAATAATAAGGGGGCTAGCTAATACAGAGTCTCGTGGAAATCCATTATTTAGGATTATTTGTTTACTTCTACTGTTGCCTACAACTACAATGAGATATCAGCATACTGTTTATAATAGTACTTAAAGTTTTGCATGGTATAACACGTAGGAGGAGTTTAGTAATGAGCCCATCGCGCCATACGTAGCCGCGTGATCCATAAAGACTTGTGTCTTACGATTTTCAAAATATTTTGTAAATAGTTAAAATAATATGTATATAATTATGCTTCTAAAAAGTTTTTTCATTGTTAATCCCAAAATTGCAGGTAATATTAATGTCATGCCAACTAATAAAAACACACCACAAATTACAAAATATTGGTGTTTGTCAGTTTGTCTTATTTATGTTAACGACAGTCATTCGTTCATATGTGTAATGTGCGTATTACATATATACGATATAACTTGCGTATACTCGTATGTGACAATAATGTACTTATTCGTATTTTTTTTTTTATTGATAAGAATTGATAATGTATTTTTGGCAGGAAAAAATAAACAAGATATTCACGTCATCATATTTAACATAACTATAAAATTATTTCTTAAACCAAAGAGCTAATTATACCTCAAAATTAAATAGTGTCTTAAAAACATAGGTGATATTACCCATTCCCCCATTCTCTCCTAGAACTCACGACATCAATGACCAAACAAAAAAAAAATACAGTAGATGAAGGAAATTCCGAAGAAGACGAAGAAATTAAAATCAATCACTGTACCAATTGCAACTTAAAAATGGCCCGCCAAAATATTTAGAAAATTTTGATTTCCCACTTCAAACCCTAAAAATTATTCAATTACTAATAACTATTGGAGATTAACTAAGAAATCTGTTTGTATGTGAAAAAAAGACCTAAAACTATAGTATTAGTTGCCTTGATTATGATTCATAACGAAAAAAAAAATTGATTTTACATACTTGATTTCCTAATGTTGTACATAAAGGCAAACTATTTTCTTTGTGTCTGATATTTCTTCCAGTCAACTTCAAGTACAAACGATTATTTTCAAAAAAAAAAATATTGAATTTGTATATACAAAATATTGTTAACAACAGCATAACGTGTATTACGTACTGCAGCGGTATTCTGTAACTCGATAAGATTTTATCGACAAAAGTCGTTAACGAGTACTAATCTCATTTGAAGTTTTGTATCGAATTTCCTTAAAGAATTTGGAATTATGTTAATACAGTTATCATTAATTTTTCGTTAAAAATATGATTTTTTTATTACTATTATTTATTTATCGTATGGCATATAACACATAGCTTGCATATAGTATAAAAATTAACCCTTATATGCCTGGTGTACTATATATAGTACACCACTAAAGTTAAACAATCTTTAAATCTGAAACGTCAGGTATATTTGGGTTAAGTAGTAAAAACAAAATTCGGAATTTAAAATTAAAACCAAATTCCTTCTACAAGTTTATGTCCAAGGTAACTATCCAATCTAGGGCCTCCTCGGTAATTGTCATGATATCCTTCATTCCTCCTTGAAATTTTCTTTTTGGGCAATATGACATAATGTGTTCCATTGTCTGATTTTCATAACCGCAATCACATTCAGGACTATCTCTGAGTTTCCACCGGTGCACATCTCCCATGACCTGTTCTGAGCCGGTTTAGAGTGACCCACTCTTGTCGAGGTAGCTTAAAACCCGCCAGAGGTTGAGTGGGATCACTAACTAGGTTGGCATTCTTAAGTGTAAGACCGTTCCATTCAGTACGCCATTCTTCAGTTGAATTAAAGTTTGATTGAATAAGGTGTTGGGCTGTGGTCCATGGTGGTTTCCTTGATTTCAGTCGTATCTGCGGGGGATTAATGAGCATTTGAGATAACATAGAATTTTTTAATATATCCTCTTTTACAAACATTTTGACTAGAGCCTCCTTTCTTCTGAGACTAGGAGGAGTAATGTTTGACAATACCGGAAGCCACTCCACCGGGGTTGACTTAAGCGTCCCACTTATCAATCGCATTATACTATTTAGTTGCACATCAATTTTTTTAGCATGTTGGCTGTTAAGCCACACAGCTGAGCAATATTCAGCAGTAGAATATACTAGTGCTATAGAGGCAGTTTTGAGTGTATGGGCGTCTGATCCCCATCCCGTCCCGGCTAGTTTCTGTATTAAGTTTATTCTTGATCTTGTCTTCTTTTGTATATTCTCTAAATGTTTCTTAAATGTCAAAGAACGATCCAAGGTCACTCCTATATACTTAGGTGAAAAATTGTGATTTACAGGCATGCCATTGAACTGAACTAGTAATTCACGTTCCGCTTGTTTATTGTAGAGGTGGAAAGCACACACTTCTGTTTTAGACGGGTTGGGATTTAGTCTCCATTTATAGAAATAGTCATTCATTACTTTCAAGTCATCAGTCAGTACTTTCTCCCCAATTTTCATGTCTTTGCTCTGATATGCTAGAGCTATATCATCTGCATATTGAAATTTAAAGCTTGACGTACCGGGTAGGTCGTGTATATAAAGGTTAAATAGCGTAGGGGCTAGCACTGAACCTTGTGGTAATCCATCACTGATTGTTCTTCATCTGCTTTTTTTTTCACCCATAAAAACTTGAAAGCTGCGATTTGTCATCATGTTGTCTATGAGTGTCAATGTGTTTATACACGGAATTACACTGGCCAGCTTATATAATAAACCATGTCTCCAAACCGTATCATACGCAGCTGTGAGGTCTATAAATGCTACATTTGTTTTCATGCTACTTTGAAATCCATTTTCAATCAGAGTTGTTAGTGCTAGTACGTGTTCAGCACAGCTACGGTTTGCCCGGAAACCTGACTGCTCTACTGGTAGTACCTTTCCAATTTCAGGTTGAATAATGGGGAGGATGGTGGTAGCCTGCTCGTGGCCCTCCCTGCATGCGTTAGTATATGCAAAAAACATTCGTGTATGAAGCAGAGAACTGACGCAACTAATACCACCACTAAGGCGCTGATACCCAGCAAACACAACTGCATGCAGCCTTTAAACTGCCCTGCTCAGGGCAAATTAACGCAGACGTTAGGTGCATGCCTCAAGGTGTGCCATCTAAACATCGAAGGTATTTCAACGGCTAAGAGCGAGATTTTTATTACTGAAATTTTCGTTAACCATATTGTTAAATTCAATGAGTTTCATTTTATTGACCAATCAAATACTATTCTGATAATAGGTGATAAGATTTGTTTGTATCACTAATATAATAATAATAAATAAAATAACATTTTCTTTAAAAAGTAAACTTACTTCTTTATGCAGACCTAGTACCTACATGCTACATTAATAATGAACGAGAGGTAAGTGAATATTATTAGTTACCTATAGTTATAGTGTTAGGTATCCACAATACTTTAATGTATAAAATTAAATGATATTATATGAGTGAATATATTTCATATAGTTCACTTTAAAATGTATAGTATCTAATAGTATACACATATTTTAAAAATATTAATTCATTCGTATATTGTAATTTATATAACACTGGTTAATAACAATTTTACTACACACGAGTGTGTTAATATAATTTTGTACAACCTGTGTTATATAATTGACCAGTTCAACCTAGTTGAAGTAAGTAAAATGGTGGCTATACCCCTATCAACAATCGGCAAAGCCCTTGAAAAAATTGCTAATAATGATGAAAAAAGAATATTGAACGACAGAAAAATGTTAGATTTATATGAAAAAATACTTAATAAAATTTATTGAAATTATACATGATTATTTGAATGTATCTGATATAAATTTATAAATATATTTTAAGGTTTGATTATTTGTTAGTTATTTAAAAGAATAACATACATATCTTTAAAAAAAATATATTAATTATGCAATGTATAAGAGTGAGCTAATAAATTATAAATATGTTTTTTAATTTCAAAATATTATCTTTGTTATGTTTAAAATTATATATTATAAAAACTACCAAAATTATGTTAGTTATTCAAATAAAAAGTCTGATTATGTTAATTTAAATTTATTTTATTTACTGTCTAAAAATACGCTGGTTAATGGCATCTGTGACGCTACTAATAGATCGACTCACAGATGGCTGACTTATGTTCAGGATAGAATTACCACCCAAACTTCTTTGATAGCTACCTTGAGCATAAAAATGAACAGTAACTAGGAACTGAAAAAAGAAAATAAATAGTAATTATATTTACATTGAATAGTTAAGAAATTAATTAATCCACTTTAATACACAAATTAAAATTTATTGTAAATAGGCTATTAGAAAACTTTTATTTTCAAAAGGACAACAAATATTAATTAAAGGCATGACTACTTTATACCTAGTAGGCATATTAATAATATAATTAAAATAATATCGTAAACAAATTTAGTAGGTATATTTTTAATTTCAGATCATAACCAATTTTCCAAGTTTTGAAAATAAAATTGTAGCCACTGAATATCACAACACTAAACCACCCAATACCCAAGACACTGAAGAAATATCACTTCAAGAGCCTGAAGAGAATGACATCTCATTTTCACATTCAACACCAATATTAAATATAGATGTAGATACCACCAAAAAAACCCGAAAAGAATCAAATAAAAAAGGAATTTTTCGTGCTATTAATGAGCTAAAACAATTGCAAGAATGTATAAATAAACCAGAAGTACCTCACCCTGAAAACCAATTTGATATTTTTGGAAAGAGTATTGCAGTTTAGTTAAAAGTCTTACTTTTTGATAACGCTTTGATGACACAATCAAGAATTCAAAGCATATTTAGTGACATGGCTATATAAAATTATAGATCATGTTCTATTATAAGTTCTACTGATTGGTTGTCATATGTGTTATCAGAGGTGGATTCTAGAGTAAATTCACCAATTGATACAAATCATGATATTTTATCTAATGCAATTTCTGCTGCTTTTAATAATGAAGACTTTATATAATTGTATTATTATTATTTTATATATTAGATTCTGAGCTGAGCGAGGAATGTATTGATTCTACAAAGATGTTTCTTTTTGTGTATGAAAACATTTTTTTGGGTAGAAATAATGGTCGGATTTTCACGTATAGCATATGCTTTGTCTGCAAATGTTGTCTACTTGGTACTTTATTAAGCTCATTTTTAGAATTTCCCAAAAGTTATTCCTCAAGTAGCGGAAAATTGGCAATTTTTTATAGGTTTTTTAATATATATTTTTTTTTTATGTAGAAACCCATTTTTGGGAAAGAAATAATAGTCTGTTTACCATAAATAAGGTACCCTTTCTATACCGAATTTCATATAGTTGATACTTTCTTTAGTTCATTTTTCAAATTTCCTTGAAAAGCGGAGAATCGGCAATTTTTATAGGTTTTTTATTATTATTTTTTTTCTGATGCATGAAAATTTTTTTTCAAGTAGAAATAATGGTCCGATTTCCACAAATAGGGTACCCTATCCATACCGAATTTCATCTAATTGGTATTTTATTTAGTTTATTTTTCGAATTTCCCAAAAGATTTCTTTGAGAAGCGGAAAATTGGCAATTTTTTATAGGTTTTTCATTATATTTTTTTTCTAATGTGTGAAAACATTTTTATGGGTAGAAATAATGGTCCGATTATCACAGTGAGGTATGCTTTGGGTAGCAAATCGTGTCCTCTTCGTACTTTATTCGGCTCATTTTTTGAATTTCCCAAAAGTTTTTCCTTAAAAAAAGGAATGATAACTCCTTGAATATTGATCCATAGGGATTTGAAATTTATTTTGCTTATATACATATGTAATTTACATTTGTGATAAATTTTGAAATGGATTATCATTATAATAAATTGCAATATATTTAGATACGCTCAGAATCGTATTTTCTAATGCAATATCATTGCATTCAAATCTTAATAATTATAATGAACCAATAATTTCTCCGAGGACTGAAGGGACGAAGAAGAAACTCCACAATTGGCCTTTCCCACTTTTGTGTTTTATATTCTAGAAAAAGTTAACATTTTTTTTACTATAATTACTTTTTAAAAAAAAAATGACACCATGAGTGTATCTAGTCATTGTCTCAATGAGTCATTTTATCTTCTCCATGATATAAAATTTTATAAATTTTTTTATTTTTAACTTATGACCAGCTATAATGATCCAAGAACAGGGTGATATTTTCTCAATAAGCAAACCAAATTTTTAATATTCTCACGCAAATTGGACTCCCGATTTTCACTGTAACCTCTTAGAGCCAAAGAATGTTGAGCAAGGTTAACATTATGTTGATAATAGCTGCTACAATTCGACGGTTAGTTGCAACAAATTTGTTTCTTGATTTTAGAATTGAAGGTTGAAAGGCACAGTGGTCCTCTAATTTTAATTTAAGAAAAGCCTAAGTTAAAATTTTCACCGTCATTATTTTTATACTACCGATTAACTTATTGTACTTTAATCAGTGTATTTCAATACTACACAAAAATCATTCGGTTATAGCATCTGCATCGATACTTGTGGCACCCTTCGACCAGTTTAAAAAATATTCATGTTTTTTTTTTCTATTGTTTTGGCACTTTAACATGACACAATATAGATTTCGAATTACCACAAACAATATTTCGTTACTTTGAAAATCAATTATTGTAGCTTATAAATTAAAATATTTATTTTGATGGGTTGAATCGAAATTGATATATATTTTTATTATAATTTTAAAATTCATAAAATGACAATTTATATTATAATTTTATTAATTAAAAAATTAAAATTCTTTATATTCTAATATGTATTAATAAATTAATTTAAAGAGCATTGAGAAGTATGTTATAGATTTTATCAATTAAAAAAAGGTATATTAGAAAAATACTTATAACACAAAAACGAGCCATGACATCACTCAAGATATCGCAGTGTGACCATTTAAAAAAAAAAAAAAAAACCAAAACTAGAATTTAACTTTATATCCGAGAGCAAATGGTTATTAGTTAAATATGTAGAAATAATTGCTTTAAAAGGGATGTTTTAAATAATCAGTTAATAAATATTTTTTATGGTAAAGGTTTAAGTGTATAATATCAAGTACCTGTAAAGATAAAATATAAAACTCATAAAAATATTATTATAGTTAATACTGTTTATTTAAAACAAAAAGTTATTATATCAAATTATTAAAAACTAGGAAAATAGTAAATTCATAATGTAAAAATCACAAATGAAAATTAAAATTACAAGCAAATGAAGCTAAAATATAAATAAAAGATCCTATTATAATGTTTCAGAATTTTCTATTTTTTAACTAGCGTTTTGAAACCAATTCTCTATTTAAAAATTGACTTATTACATTCACTATTTCTTCGAAACAAGAGTCTTCTTTTGTGCATGTTATTGAACTATCTAAATCTATACACTAAGTTAGTGAAATATAAGTAAACAAATTAATAGAAAAATTACAATTGACATTTTTCACACATACCAGGAAGTAATGTATGTATAGCGTATAGTACCAATTTATTTGTTAGATATATTTAATCGAAACATATTTTTCTCTTAATGTTTACTACATTATACAATATTTTTAGATTTACACTTTTTTGGTTAAAGTTGACAATATTTTAACCAGGTTTCACATCTAAAGTATAAAGAAAAAACAATTTTATATTTAATTAGCATGAAATTTTATTATTAGGTATCTACTAATTACTATTATTTATTGGAATAACAAATACCTCGTTAAATCGACCTAAATAATATTACTGTACATAATCTTAAAAATAAATATTATATTCTTATAATTAAAATTATTATTATTGTATTATTGTAATGAACCTATATTTAATAAACCTATATAATTTATTCATAGTTTCATACATTTCATTATAAAATATAAAAATACAACACTACAATGATATACAATTTAAAAAACGAAATTATCATTTTTTTTTTCTATCAATACGTATATATATATATATTAGATCCCCCCCATAAATACGCCGCTGTACATATATACGCAATCTGGCCAAAAATTAAATAAAAAAGAAGAAAAAATGGAAGGGAAAAATATGCAAAAAGTGAATATTTTTTTTTAATGGATTTTAGGAAATGCAATGGAGAAGAGTGTGATTCTAATGAGTTTCTAAGTTAAGACAGTAATTTCAGTGGAAAATCAACATCGTCTGATAATTAAGCATCTGGTAAATTATTTTATATTTTATGTAGTTACCTATTGACTATAAATTATTTTATTTCCACCAGGTGAATTTCAATCTACTGTATTTAAACAGTCTTTTGGAAAAGCTTGGAACCTTTTGCTTAATCGATAAATTAAGGAACATTTTCAAAAAAATTGAACATCTAGAATCAGTGTTAACAACAGCAATGGACACAAAACTAGACCAAACAGATATATTAGATGATTCATCAATGGGTTGTAATTGCATATGCCATTTATTTGCCTCTGATACTGTTGAGATTTCTACACAAACTGAATCACTTCTATAATAGTTCATTGTTTTAACAATATTATACAGAAATATCATATCCTGCTAAGTCCTTTGAGCCCATATGATAAGTTGCGATCGGATTTCATACCACTTTGAATTATCTTGTTTAAAAAAATAGTATTTTAAAAATCTGGATTTGGCATATATATACTATTAAATATTTAGAGAAAAACTTATTAACAAGATTGAGTCTGTACAATATTCAACCATAACATTATTATATATACTATATAGCAGAGTTTATATACCTATAATATTCAAAATTTGACAGCAATAATAAAAACCGAAAGACGGTTTGATGAGTTTAGATTCAAAATACTATATTTTTATTAAATTTGCGCTTGGATTACAATGTGTCTTTATAGATTTTAGATAAATTAATTATAGTTTAATTTGTTTGCTCAAACAGTATCCAAGAAATTGGATGTAGGAAGTTTATTTATATTATTTAAAAATGAAATGTCAATAACGAATACTGTCATACAAATAAATAATAAAAATTTAATATTGCAATACTTTATCAAATGGAATACTTTTTTTCTTAAAATTATTAATTACATTATCAATATCAATGTTAGCATCTGGTTAACAAGTTATTTTCAATAAGACTTTCCAAACGGTCTTCACTCATTGTTGTTTTAAGTTTAATTAAAAAGTTTCAATTTTGAAAACGACCTCTCCGTTGAAACACTTTTGTCACGGGTAAAGTTATTATTATCTTAAGCAGTATATATAGATTGTATGGTGGCCAGCGAAAAGGCAATGAAAAATGTGTCGGCCCTCTCGCGGCTGATGCCGAACGTGGGAGGCCCATCGGCTAAAAAGAGGAAACTTTTGGTATCAGTTGTGCACTCGCAACTGCTGTATGCCGCTCCAATCTGGCTGAGCGCATTGAGTCACGAGTGCAACAGGAAAAAACTGTCCTCTCCGCAAAGAAAATTGGCGCTAAGGGCGGCGACCGCGTATTGCACAGTGTCTAATGCAGCTATAATGGTGATCGCTGGCATAGTGCCTATACATCTGTTGGCGGCGGAAAGGGCTGAGGTGGAAAAAGCCAGAAGGGAAGGCACGACCGCGGACACAGCCAAACGAGAGGCCAGAAGACGGGTGACAGAAACCTGGCAACAAGAGTGGGACGAGGCAACGACTGGACGCTGGAGCCATAGGCTTATCCCTGACATTCATGCGTGGGCTAGCAGAAGGTAGGGCAATATAAGCTACCACATCACACAGCTCTTAACGGGCCACGGATGCTTCAATGCTTACTTAAAGCGATTCAAGAAAAGGAATGATGCTGTCTGCATGTATTGTGAGCATATCCAGGACGATGTTGAACACACATTCTTCGACTGCGACCGGTGGTGGCAACAGAGACGCGAGCTGGAGGTGAAACTGGGCTGTGCCATTACAGCTGAAACGATAGGTGCGGCCATGACGGCTTCTAAGTTCAAGTGGGAAGCTGTGGAGAAGTTTGTCAACGCAATTCTTTCCAGTAAGGAAACTGATGAAAGGAAGTTGCAAGCTATGACGTTAGTTTTTTAGTTAAATGTAAAATGTGGCTCGAAGAGCAATTTGTGGGAATAGAGCACCATATTTTTGTATATATACGAATGTAAGAGCTAGTGAGAGGGAGACTGCCCTCCTCTGCTCATATTAACATTGTACGTTTTGTTTTATAATAAACGATGGTCAGCAGGGGTAAGTAGTGTGTCGCGCAAGCAAACCGTTCGCCCCTGCTGGTCGGTTCTATAATAAAAAAAAAAAAGTATATATAGATTTGGAAACACTATATTATTCACAAAAAGTGAATCGATAAAATATACTTTTATTAAAGAACTATATTATATAAAGTAATATTCAATAGTTTTTAAATTAAAAAGTAAATTTTATTATATATGTTGATTAATATACTATAAATTGATAAATAGCGAGATAAAACTAATACTTTTTGTTTTGTGGTTTTTGGCTTTTGAGGTTAAATGGTGTTTGTGCAAGGATTTATAGGATAATGTTTTTTAGAGATGCTTGTTAAGTGTTTTAACAGCATCTAAAAAATAATTATATTTAGATAACAATAAATATTGTAATATCATAAATATTAATAAATGAAAAACAAATACAAAAACACAAAATTTAATTATTAAAAACCACATTTTGTTTAATGATTTAAACTTAAATATAATAAAGATGATATTTTTTAAGAAACTAAAAATTAAATCGTGCATTTATACATAATACATAATTTACTTTAATACATGTTTTACGTAAATACATCATTATTGGGGTCCCATAAATCGAGCGCCTTTACAATATACGGTACAACCTCTGCTGGGCGGCTCACTGACAGTCAATGAGTAACTAATAATTATTAAGCTTCCAGGATAATTTGCATTCACATTCAATATTTTACAATTTGAATCACATATCTATAATTATTAAGTAAATTAATTTGTGTTACATTTTACAGGTACCCGTAATGTTATAATGTATTTGTCTGCTTACTAATTGTGCATTTATACTATGATATTCTATACGGTTAATATAAATATGTTCAGGATATAGGCCATCGGAAGGAGGTGGAAAAACTGCTGTAGGAGTACAGCCAATGACCACAGGAATCCCTTTTTTACATAAAATCTTTATATTATATAGAAAAAAGTTATTAATAATAGAAAATTTGGCAATAATTAAAGTGTAAATATAAAGTTACTCTATCTTCTTCTGATTGAGATTAACTTTTCAAATGTATTTGAATGTTAACATATCTTTTTACAACATCAGCCATGTTCGTATCTTCTGCTATACACCTACTTACAGATGCTTAACTTATAACTGAGCAATTATTGTGGACAGTATCGAGTTGATAGGAATCACTTGCAAAAACCATTTATGCTGTCAAAACCTATTTTATAAAAAAATTTTACAAATGGATATTGTACATAAATATTAATTTAAAATTCGAAAATAAATTTGAATTATTTTCACAACCTTTTTTTCAATCGTCAGGGATGACTTTCGTGTTGCTTCGACCATATAATGTGTTAATACTTTTATAAGGTCGCGAATCAAATCTTTGTTCTACCGAATTTTTCAATAATAAATAAGTTTAAATAATGGTGGAAGTAGATGTAGAGTTTTTGATTACTCTCGTGCAAGAGAGATCAGTGTTGTGGTACAAATGTTTAGATTTCTACAAACGTAGGAACGCTACAAAAAATGCCTGGCGAGAAATTTTAATAAAGCTTGACATATGGAAATAATTAAAAAACTTATTTTCGTCATTTCGTGATTCATTAAATAAAGTATAAAATAATCCTACTTCCTCTCGCCTAGCATTTATTGGATGTACCCAAAAAACACAAATTTTCTGTTGTCTTTTGCGTCGACGATTGTATGATAGTGTAATAATTTGTTTATCGTTCATTATAAAACAAAATCTGTACAAAAGTACACTAAACATAGGAACCGTATTGTTACGGTCACATTATGCGACCCGAACGGGTGCTCCAATTTTCGCCAAGTAGGTATAAATTCTTAAACGCCCGATCTCAGTACATATGACAAGTGGGGAGACGCAATATACAACACGAGAATAATATAAACAAATAAGTACAAGAGTCGACTTATTACCGTCAATGCGCGAGGTTTAAATTTAAATTTTATACTTAAATTATTTTATATTTCATTTAAACAATCGTTGTCTGTGCGCGTCGTCTCCGCCTGTCATCCGGATATCCATTGGTCAATCGCTTGGATCCAGATATCGGGTGTATAATTTATATATATATATACATAATTACTTAGGTATTTCGTTGCTAAATATATATATTCCATTGTGTTGCTAAATTGAGAGTTTACTTATTTGAACTGAGATTAAATACGAGCCACCCTGAGAGTCTCTGTGGGGCTATATAAATTAAATAGAGAACTTTAGATTTCCTAGTGCAGAGATAGCTTTGTCAACTATATCCTCAGGATTCCACTAGTCAAATCTATCGACGGACGTTCACTAGACGAACAGTACCGTTACAGTGTAATGTGTAAAGGAGCCATTGATCAGGTTTATGTCGTACGATCAAAACCGTGTAGTGTGAAACGAGCGCAACACTGTTTTTGGAAGGACGGACTGATTCTATTAGACACGCCCAAAAACTGCGACCGATTAAGATTGATTAAGTGATAATATTGATTGTTAATCTGTAATTAATAGACAACAATCATTTTCATATACATTTACATTATACTTATTATACAAGTAAATTTTTTTATGTTGAGTAAAAACTATTGTAAATTATTTAATTAAAATGAAGATTATTAATTTGCGCATATTTTGTTTGTTTTTTTTAAAATTGTCGATTTATAAATGTAAGAGTATAATACAATCGCATTCTAGTATATAAACTTAATAAATAATTATATCGAAAATGTAGACATGGATGATTAAAATTAATAATTTTAAATATTTCTTTAAAATTATAAGCTACTTTATTTCCAATAATTAAATGCTAAAAATGTTTCTCAAAAACTTGTTCTAATGAATAAATAAACCATACAAAGTTATTATGTGGCATTTTGAGATTGCCGTATCTATCATTATTTTTATTTTCATATGCTTTGGAACTACAAAATATTGATGTGTCATCAATGTTGTTTTGATTTATTTGGCTACATGATGTACAAATATCACAAAAATGAATAACCAAACATTTCCTAATAAGATATCCACAAATATATTTTAGTGAGTTAAGTGTAAATACTTTTTGAATATTTCTGTACTCGGTATATTCTATTTGTGTTATAGATACATTGCATACTAATGAATTATTAATTGATTTGTCATCGTTATTAAAGTCATCTGAACTAAGGAAATCTTGCAATGATAGAAGTTGTGTGTTTAAGTCTTAAACAGTTTTTAGAGCCAGAATGAAAATGATTAATAACAAATAATTTTTTAAAAAATCTTTTAAATTGTATTAATGAAGGATTAAATGAATTGCCTCCAAGGTTTCTCACTGTTCCAAATTAGTTTTGATGTAATTTAATTAGCCTATTAAAAAAAAAATTAATACCTAATATATATACCTGTGATATGTAAAAAAATGAATCTAAATTTAATTAAAAATTTAATCTGAATTAAAAATAACCTTTACTGAATCTGTTAAAATTATAAAGGTTCCAGTCCATGAATGCATTATTCAATTATAAATAATTAAATATTCTTATAATTTAAAATCTAAGAAGTATATGATAAATATATATTTCACTATAAGTTTGAATTTACCAGAGCGTATCAATATTTTTTGGGAAAGTAAAAAATGACTTTGTTTTTATGATTTGTTTTAAAATAAAAATTAGCGAACAACCAAATGTAACAACAATAATATTCATCGTTGTCATACGAAACTAATGTTATAAAGATAAATGGCATAACAATAATTTAACAACCAGCAAATAAATAAAGAAAACTCGTTGCATAGATGTAACATTATACATTTAAGGATTAATACATATTTGCAATTCTCACGTGTTTTTTTTTTTTGTAATTGATTAGCAACGTATCCAGAAATATAATAACTGATATTTTCAATTAATTGTCCAACTTCTTTTACTTTAAAATAATCATGCTTTACTATTTGTTAAGATGTTGTTACTATAATTTCTAAATTTGTTGCGTTATCTAGTATACTACAATTATAAACAGATCCAACCGATTGATATATAAAATTATTTTATAAGCTGTTCAATGATTAATTTAATATTGTACTTTAATGGATCCACTGTAGGAAGAGATATACATTTTTAAAGAATCATACTAATTTTTTAAATCAAATATTTTACTGGTTTCTGGTTACATAACAATATTATGCAACATTCATATTTATTTTTAATAATTAATTATACATTGAAACTACTAATCTAAACGCCAACTATCTAAACACATGACCGAAGTGTTCGAGAAAATTGAAATTGTAAAAATTAATTGGTACTACTAGTAAAGTAGTAACTGCTAGTTTATATTTTGTATAAACCAATTTTTTAAAATAATAATAAAAATTTAACAAGTATAGTAATTAAGATAAATAAAACAAAATTGATTGTTTATATCAATCACAAAAATTTCTTTACTATCTATAAATAGTTCTCCTTATATAATGATAATCTATCAATTAAATATGATAATTCGCCTCAGTTTACCGTCCCTTATGGAACACTACCTCACATTTTATTTGTATATAGATGGCTTATCCATTACTTTATTATCTATGAGCACCATAGTGTACAGCAGTGCTCAAGTTTTAATTTGTTTTCACAATTAGGTCATGCCCATTTTGTAACAGAATGCTTTGACCACATCTCGGTATTTTGCCTGTCCGCGTCTGTCGGTACAATGTGAACAGTGGCGCCGAACTAAAATTTTTTTGGAGGGGCGATAATACAAGATAACCTACCCACCCACAAGGCCGTATCTGGGGGGGGGGTTTAGGGGTTTAACCCCCCCCGAAATTTTTTATTTTATAGTTAATTATTAACTTGTTGAAAATACGGTTTTATAATACGACGGAATTTGATGAGCAAAAAAAAAAAGGTCAACTACTAACCCCCCCTCCCGAAAATTGTGTCTGCCTATGGCCCTGTCCACCCATATATTTGATTCTGAAGCATTACTTATCGGTTTATCAATTAGCTTCTGCACCCCTTAATATTTGCCATTTGCGATAATTTTTATATTACATTATGTAAATTAAAATTGTAATATAGTAATACATACACATTATTTAAAAATGATCATCATCATCATCTAAAGGCCTCGCCTTGTCGTGATAGCCATAAGTCTCTGTCATTTGCCATGTTTTTCAATTTTGAATATGTTTTGACCTCCATGAGATGTTTGAGGTCTTGGAAATATGATGTTCTTGGGCGCCCTCTAGATCTTTTCCCCGAGATCTTTCCTTCGAAGATATTTCCCATAAATGTGTTATGTCTGAATAGGTGCCCTATTAATTTCGTTTTCCTTTTTAATATGTGTTTTATTATATTCCTTTTTTCCCTTACATCTTTTAACACTTGTTCATTTGTTTTCCTTTCAACCCATGATGTTTTGTTCATTTTTCTCCAAATCCACATTTCCATTGCTTCTAAGCGGTCCTTTTCATTTTTCCTGATAGTCCAAGTTTCACATCCATATAGTAACACACTCCACACAAATGTTTTAATGAATTTTTTCTTCGTTTCGATGTTAAGGTGTTTGCTAGTTAATAGACTGTTTTTCTTTATGAATGTTTGTTTGGCTAAAGTTATTCTTTTTTTTTATGTCAATAGTGGATGTATTATTATATGTTATTATACTTCCCAGATAGGAGAACTGTTCGACTTCTTGGATTACAGTGTCGTTTAATTTTATAACTGGGTTGGTATATATTTGATCTCTTCGGGCTGTCATTGTTTTTGTTTTGGTAGCGTTAAAAATGATATGGTAATATAAATAAATAATGTAGGTACCTTTTTTTTGTTTTATACTTATAAATTTATAATATTTATTTTATTTATTTATTTACAATAACAAGTTTGTTAAATTAGTACTATACGATGCCATGCGTTTTATAATATTATTTGGATCAACTGGAATATCACATTCACAGGACATCAGCATTAGTGCTTCTAGCCTATCTTCACACATAGTACTTCGAAGTCTTGTTTTCACCAATTTTAAATTTGAAAAGGCTCTCTCAGGAGAAGCACTTGATATCGGAAGAGTAAGTGCAATACTAAATGCTGTGTATAACGCAGGAAATGTATCTTTTAAACCAGTTTCATTGCATACTTTATACATCATATGAATACCTTCATAGTTATGAATTTCCTCAATATCATCATCACTATCTTCGTCACTGTCAGTGCCCCTTTCATACATAAAACTTGTAAAATCTTCATTATTTTGTTTATGCATCGTTCTTGGAATCGTTAATGTTTTTTCTAACTCTAAATATACATTTGCAAATTGTATATATTCTCTTCGCAAGTCTTCTGAAGACACAAATTTTCCATAAATTTTTTCAAACCCATTAAATGCATCTTTAGGTAAATTGCATAAACTATTTATTTCTATAAGACGTTTTTTTAAAAAAGTGCTAAATCAACCATTAAAGGACTTGAACCATCATTAAATCTTTCCAATATTTGAGAGCTAACAATATCGATTACAATAAAATAAGTATATATTTTGAAGTTATTAATTGGGCTAACATTTGTCAATTCATCAGATAATATTTCTTCAGGCATTTTTTTTTTCTTTCTCGTGCGAATCTGAGCAAGTGGTGTTAAATCAAAATCTTCAATATTAGATTTAACAAATACTTTTTTTTCTTTCACTATAGCGTCAAATTGATCATCACTTCTAAGAGATTTAATTTTTTTTTGTATATTTTTAACATATGATACAGCTGCCAACAAATCAATATTCTTTCCTTGCAAGTAAGAGTTTAAAGGACCAGTTAAATAAAAAATATGCTTAAAAGTCAATCCTGTTAAAAAAAAACGTTCTGATAATAGATAATCAAATAGACTTTTTGCTTTAATACCACTAATACGATCAGTATAATTATCTTTTTCTAAATATTCTAATGTGTCCAAAATAGCATTAAATGTTTCAAATACAGTTTGTAGTGCAGTGGAGTGTGATGACCAACGTGTGGTTTCCACTCTTTTTAGCCTTCTTAATGGTTTATTTGGATGTCTTTCTTTTTGATAATTGGAATATATGTTTACTCTTTTCTTACTACTTCCAATAAAATCATACAATGTCTCCAGATTACCAGATAAGTCTCTAGCTTCTGAGCAACTACTCACTGCATCTACAATAATTAAACTCAATCGATGTGCATAGCACCAAACATATGTAGCACTGGGATTATGCTCTTTTATTATTGCCTGTAATCCATTATAAGCACCTCTCATGGATGCGGCTCCGTCATATGATTGTCCGACAAGATGATTTTTCCAATCAATATTCATTTCATTAAATATTTCTTCAAGCATAGTAAAGAGATGTTGTCCTGTTGTTATAGCAGTTTCTCGAACAGCAACAAGTCGTTCGTTTACTGTACAGTCTGTAGTATGTTTATTAATGTACCTTAATATGATCGATACTTGTTCTTTCTTAGAAATATCAAATGTAGTGTCTAATGATACACTAAAAAATCTTGCTTCTAGAAGTTCTTTTTGTATAGTGTCTTTGATGTGCATAGAAATGGACTGAATTAATTGATTTTGACGTTGCCAAGATAAGAAATTATGAATTCGTTTTCCCTTTAATTGTACTTGAGTGATGTAAGATGACAAAGCAGGAGAGTATTTGGCCAACAATATAGCTAGATCTTTAAAATTTCCCATAAGTTTTTCATTCCATCTTTCTTTATGGTCACGAAATGGCAAACAATGTCTTCCAAGATACAAAGTAATGTCAATTAAGTGACGTACAATTTCTTTATTTAATGCCTTATCTAAATTTTTTTTTCCTCTAAAGATGGAAGAATAGGAAAAGATGTTTCCCTATATGCTGCTTTTATTGATGACATTATGTGAGCTTCGGATGTTTCATGAATAATTATTTTTGGTAATCCATTTTTCCAGTTACAGAAACCATCACGTGACCAATTTGTTTTAATGTTTCTTCCAAATAATGCACAATGAAAACAGTATAGTTTATTTTCAGTTATTGAGTATGTCATCCATTTTCTTCGTACACGTTCACCACTTGGTAATTGTTTCCAATACCAATTATCGTGAAAAGATCTCCCTAAATGGTCTTTTGGAAAACATTTATTTGACATTTCATATGCACTTGGTTGTGATGGTCCAAGTTTAAAAAAATGATCAACTATTTCAGAAGTTAAATTTTGTATTCGACTAAACACAACAGGGTCATTTTTTAAGTCCAACACTGAAACAAAATCAAATTAAAATATTAATTTTTTTACAAAATTAATCAAATAGTATTACATAAAAAAATTATAAGTTTTATAAAATACCATATTGATCGAATAACTCTTAATTAGTCAAAAATGATATGAACTGTATTATATTATTTTTCCAATTATTTTGATATAATAATTTTGAATATTTATAGTTTTTATAAAAGTGAAAATAAAGTTTTTTCTATAATATGAATGAGAATTAATTTCCATAATATAAAATAGGAGTAATTTATTTATACAAAATTATTAGTTAAAAAAAAAATTGATTATTATTGTTTAATTAAATAATTTTTGTGATAAATAAATATTATCTTAAACATTTATATATTTATAAATATGTATTAAAGTAGTAAAAGTTAGTAAAAGTTAGTAAAAGTTGGTAGTTTATTTATGGTAAAAAAAAAATAAAAATATTTAGTCATAATTTTAATTTTGTTTAATTGTAAATAAATTATAGATTAACTTGTAGATATTAATTTTTTTTAAAAAAATCTTATAATAGAATTTACTTATTATTTTCTGAATATTTTCAACTTCATCTATAACATAAAAAAAAGATTGAGTTGTATAATATATTATTTAGTCATATTTTTATGCAAACATTTTAATCAATAGTAAATAAATAAATTAACTAAATAAATTTAAAAATCTATACATATAATTACTTACTTTCTTGTTCACAATGTTCCAAAACTAAATTGTCAATATTTTCATCTCGTCCTATATTATATAGCATATATAAATAAAAAAAATTAAAATATATTTTTGGTTATAATTTAATTTAATTATTAATAATTAAATAATAATAATTAATTGGTTATATATAAATTTAAATCCATAATAGTAAATCTGATTATAAATATAAAATTTAAAGAATATTTTAAATATAATTATTTACTTTCTTGTTTATTATCTTCCAATACAAAATTCTTCAAATTTTCAACTTTTTCAACTTCATCTATTTTATGAAAGAAATATTGTATTACAATTAATACAGAAAGTTACATTAATAAAAAAATAAACTAAATGTATTTTAACTACTTACGTTCATTTTCATGGTTTTCCAAAACATTCTTATTATTTTCAACATTGCATTGTACAACATCTAGTATGTTATAAAAAAAAAAATGTATGATATTAAAATTTATATCTATACTATAAACACTACTTCAAAAATATAAGTTTTTATTTATATAATATGTAAGACATAAGTATTAAAATAAAATAATCGGTAGGAAATTTAATTAATTTTTTTACTGTATTAAATAGATTTTAACAAAATCAATGTTATCATTTGTTAATATTTTAATAATGTAATATAATGTAAATTTTAACAGTTAAAAATTAAAACTATTTATTAAAATGTTTGTTAAAATATTTAGTAATTAGTCAATAATATGGTTGAAATCTCAGAATATGGTATTTTCTATTGTAATAATAGTTTATTTTTCTTAAAAATTCATTTAGAATTAACCAAAATCAAATATGATTAATCAAATAATAGTTTTTTTTTTTAATAAAAAAAGGAGCAATTTCTACTTTATATTATCTATTAGTACCTATGACTAATGGCTATTATTTAAGTCAGTATCATTTGTAATTAGTAAATTAAATTAAATTAAATTTGTAATTAGTGCCTAGTATTCACTGAATTAATAAATTTAAATTTCTTAACATTTATTTGACTTACCTTCATTACTGTTATTTACAGTTGTAGTGGTATTGCATGCATTAAGATCAGTTCGAAAGAATTTATTTATTTTTGAATAAGTCATTGATAATTTTCTTTTTTTACATGAACTTAAATGTAATTGTTTATTATGTTTATTCATATTAAGCAAATATTTTCCACAAGCACAAATATTTTCTGACATCTGTAATAATAATTTACTTATTTTTAAAGTTACAATTAATTAAAATATAAAATATCTAATATCTAAATCATAATATTTTTTAAGTATTATACAATTTAATTACATTTTTAATATAATTTAATTCAAATATTATAATTACCTTTATCAATGAATTTTGACATAAAATTTTAAATTATTTTAAAAAAATGTAAAAATAATTAATTAGTACACTAAAGTTGAAACTCTAAAAGTACGAATATTAAAACACTTTACACTATACGAGTAAAAAGTAACAACTACCAGTTAAAAAACAATATAAAATACAAGATGCTAAGCCTCCGGTTACACCTTACATATAAATAACCATGACAAAATCTATATCTCTAATGATCAAAACTCAATAGTCAATATAATTTTAATAAAAATAATTTAATAGCACACAACCTATATTATTATTACTATTATACTGGAGAATTAAGTGACGAATCGCGCTTTCGTGGCTTCATACATCAGCTGTCGGAATTAAAACCCAGATTAAAATACCACATAGAGACATACAAGTAAAAATAACGTTATAATTAATAGTATTATCATGAAATTCCCTTTCAACCTTTAGGAATATGGTTATAATTAAATTGATACCTACTATTAAAAATTATGATTTCTTGTAAATCCAAACAATGATAATTCCATAATAATAAATTTATTTAAAAATACACAGCTCACAAGTCATGTTATATCTTATCCTTTATTTGTTTTATAAATATTATTAAACTATGATTAATAGTTTTTAGTTAATAGTTTATTAGTTTATTACTGTATTAAATGACTATAAAGTGATAGAATGTTTGTATAACATCATGCGAGTATAATTTATATTATATATTTTTGAATTTCCACATTTTTCATATCACCTAGCTATCGGATACCCACCCCCTTTAGAAAGGGGGGCAACTGCCCCCCTTGATGAGTACTTTCGGCGCCACTGAATGTGAATACAAAAACATTATCTGTCGGACAATATTCGTCAATTTGTTTTCAGATGCCACAGCATCTACAACATACATACAAGATTCTTTATTATAATTTTTAAAAAACAATGGATTTAGAAATGCTTATTGAGTTGGTGAGAGAAAGGAAATGTCTATACGATATGAGTGAAAAAAATTATAGTGACCACCTACTCAAAGAAAATATTTGAAAAATTTATCTTTGTGATCTTCCAACTGTTTACATAGGATTGCATATTCTCCTTCAATTATTCGTTTTATTAATATATCATAGACCCATAATGATCTTTTTACTTGGTTTTTTTTAGTCATTTCTACATCTTGAGTTTTCTCTTCATTTAAGAATATAGCCAAATCAGAATTGGAAAAATGTTTGAACATTGTTACAACACGACCTCTCGGTAACAAAAACGCGAGTGGAATGAATATTTTATAAGTTAGGTTATGTTATTTTGCAGAGTCGAATTTAGTCTTACGTCGTGACGTGTCTGAGGTTGCAGGTTTGATATGAATTCATAGTGCCGTTCCCGTGTCGTGTCGTACTAGTGTGAATCAGGCTTTATAAATAGGGCACGGAAGTTATAGGAGTTGCATATTTTTCTATATGCTCTTAATTTATAGCAGACCCGAATGAAATCTATTATATACAATGATGAATAACGAAAATTTAATGTATATTTTTGAATATTTTATATTTTCATATAATAAATTCATGTTTTCTTTTATTAGTTAATATTTATTACCCACGTAGTATATATTCAATTATTTTATATAAACATAAATTATCCCCGTTTAGACAGAACATGTTGGTATGACGTTTTCTAAAATCATACCAGGATGTGCACCAAGTTCTTGCATTATATACCCATCTACTCTATGACCGGACAGCCTTATAAAAGGCTAATATTCCTGTAGGAAGTCTATAATGGTATTTGTGTTTTGTAACCTTGCTCTGGTTGGTACTTCATTTCTAATCTGTGTAAACATATACATATTTAGATTATATTCAAGGTTAGGTTCCTAAACAATTTATGGACTACTATATGAAAAAAAAAAATGATATTGTACCTAAAAAAAGAGCATCTTAAACAACACCAGTGATTAAGAATTTAAAAATTCAATGAATTGTATTTTAAGAGCTTAAAATAAATTTTATTCGAAGCTATTAGTGCTATGACTATTATGAATTTAAAATTTTGCTATTAAAAATAAAAATATTATAATTAATATTATCACAGTAACTAATTTGTTCTTGTTCATATTTTAATGAAAGTAAATTTTAAACATTTATTTTTATTTTTGTTATATTATTATAATGTAATCAAATTGTTTATTTTTTTCTTACTCTTGTGATTTATATTACTTTACAATTATTACAATTATAAACTTAAATTCAAATATGTATTTAATTAAAGATAATATATTTATTTATACTATATTTAGTTTTATAGTAATCTAAACACAACTTTTATATTTTGCATAATGGCAATAATAATTTATCATTTTTGGTAATTATTAAAATACAATGAGTTGATTTTAAATAATAATTTTAATCTCATTTTGAGTAATATTGGTTTATATTTACCTATTTGAACTATACGCTAAAAAACTAAGAGATTAGAGAAATTTTAATTATTAATTAATAATATATTATATTTTTGAATTATTTAAGTAATATATTGTATATATACAGTGGTGCCTTTCAGTGGTTGATTCATATTTAATGTTATACTTATTTGCTTAAATTCATAACAAACTAAGACTCGTTGAAATATTCAATTAATTATACATTAATTATAAGAAATAAGTAAAATAAATAATTTACTTGTATGGCGTATGCAGGATTATAGTTCTGTAAGGGTTTTAGCAACGACACTAAAAATAAAAATGGTTGTTTTGATAATTCCAATGATCCTAATAATTCCTATTTCCCAGTGATGTAATTACGGGGGGGGGGGGGGATTTGGGTGTCGTATCCTGCCCATGACCTTTTTTTTTTATTACTTATTAAAATACTAAAACACATTCAAAAATTGAATGTTACTTTAAAATTATATTATGCTTTCATATTTTCTACCAGAAAAATAAGTGATAATTTTCTAGTAATATTATAAAAACAAAATGATTTACTTTGGAGAAGACTCTTCTGCAATGGAATAGTCAACAAAATAAAATATAAGCATAGGGTAGAATTGGAAAACTTTGAAGTATTCCAGAGTTTGATAAAACATGTAGCAATTATAATTTGGTCCCAAGGTACCAAAACCAAAGCCAAAGGGTACCACCACCCAATTGGCAGTGGTCACATGAAATACCTTATCGTGCCGTCCAGTGTTTCTTTCAGGTATGTCTCCGGGGGGGCTGCGCCCCCCCGTATACGATCCACTGCCCCCCCGGTTAAAATTAAAGAAAACTCATATTTCAATTTAATCGTTATTAAGAGGACGCTACACCAAAACTATAACGCATGCATGATGCAATAGATCATAGAACGCGCTTTTACTACTTTTCTGACGACGACCGCACATTGCTTAGCTGATACGGGTGATATTACCATAAATCGAGAGCGCATTTTATTCTTTCACGAACGTTCGTAATGTGCACATTATGTAATTATACGACTATATACGTACAGCTGCGATGTTGTTTTATATTTATGTCTTCCCAGAACTGTCTAGTATTATTGCACGCGTATACACAAATTAATTGTAAATGACAGATACTGTTTACCTAAATATGTATATAGCTCATAAAATCGACTATACAATATAGTTTGAATTATATTTATACTCTTATTACTTATAAAAGTATATAAATAATATTTGATACTAATTTCTTTTGTAGCTAGGATCATACTATTTGTAATGATGTATTATGTTATAAGATTAAAAAGCGCGCGAATATAAATATAGAATAGGTTCTAGTATGCCATTATTTGAATAATTAAGATAAACTAATATTTTATTTCAACGAAATGTAGATATTTAGTATAGTACCTGCTAATTACTAGAGTATAAATACTACTGTACTAACTGTAAGGTAAAATTTGTCGTAATTTATGTTTTTTACTCCTCATATCCAATTGAAATTTGAAATGCCCTCCCGGAACAAAATACCTGAAAGAAACGCTGGTGCCGTCACTGGTCAATTAAATATTCAAAGTCAACAAAATACTATTAGAAACCAGTAGATTGTCTAGTAAGCGATAATAGATGAGGAAAAATTAATTGTTGACTTACATTAAGTTATAAAAGCTACACGAAAAAACGTTTTTTGGCATTCCTAAAAAAAAAATGTTTTTTTGAGTTGTTACAGTTTTGATCTATATATATATATATATATGTTTTTATAGGTGTGCGATATGTACTATGTAGTTCAAAAAAATAATCATTTTTAATCAAATAGGTATATAACTATAGTATACATTATATAGGTATTATATGGTGTACTGTGACGTCACAGTTATTAGGCTACGCCCATCTCGTAACAGAGTGCTTGGACCGTATATTTAATATCTATATATCCGTGATCGCAAACAATATCATATTATTGATTTTTCAATTTTGTGTTTGTTTTGTACCATGAACACGTTCGAACGATCTTAGTTTGTGATTTGTAGTTTTGTGTTTATATCTGTTTAACAATGTATTGGATACAAATTCAAAAAGGTATAGTTGGAGAGAAGAAGTTACATCTATACATTTAGTTGTAAATGTAAAAGAAAACAATACAATTAAATTGTACGTCATTTTATTTTGAATTTCACATCGATGGGCGTAATAATAAGTGTTTAGATTTCATACGACGTTTCTTGCATTTATGTTTGTACAAATACACAATACATCATATTATTATCAATGTCTATTTGAAATTTACAGAAAGACTATAATCGTTCGTAAATCGTAGTTTTATTACACTTTTACATAATATAATATATTGTTGGTCATATAAATTGTAAAATTATAAAATAATTATTAATTTATATAGTGGAAAATAGAAGAAATTATTATACCATGAACGAATAAATGAGTGTAAAGATGTAAGAAATGTAACCGAACATGATATTTAGATCGACTTATTATCAAATCGATTTGATTTAAAAGTGATTTAACGTATAACCTTTCTTTATTTTGAATGCTTTTATTTAACAAGAATAATTTCCCATAAATTCAAATCGTGTTATTTTCAAATGAAAAAATGTAAGAAATAAATTCGTGGTTGAATTTGCCTGAGAGTGAAGATCAATATAACACTAGGATCGCTACGTTGGTTTTCCACGATTATCGGCTGTTATTTTGATTCGTTTTACGGTCACTACTTACTATTGTAATAGGTTTTCTATAGAATTCTTTAGAAATTCATTCTATTTTATGTTAAGGACCTAGGTCTTTTGCTGAGCTCCCACGCTTAAAATAGTATACCATAGTAAAATATTATGTTAATATATTATTTTGTAGACTAATTCTCGTAGTATTGACCTTTTAGTAATACAAGTAACAATTAACAATACTAAGAATATGAGTTATGACAACCACATTCGTGTTATTGTGGGACTATTATTATAAATATGTTAAAATTAAAAGCACTACGAATAAGATAATCCGATAAACACTATAAACCTCCGAAAATTGTCGAAGGCGTGTATTTTAAACGTATAGTTTATTATTCTCTTTAACTGTAACTCTGTAAGACGCAATATGGTCTACATATTACATCGTATTTACTACGAATTGTAATTATAACGAATAAGTAGATATGATTCAAATAAACAAACAGTCTACAGGAAAACCAAAGTTTATAAAAGAGAGAACAACACAGACGACTATGGAAGATTAATTCATCTAACACGTCATTTTTGTATTGTACAATTTGTATTCTTAACGAGTTATTTGTATTTTAATAAACAGTCTATTATTTAGATTATTGAATTTAACTAATTCATTGCGATACGAATTAAGTTAATCTTGTTGGCACGCAACACTTAATTCGTGGTTTTTATTAACACAAGGATTAGGAAGAATGTTATCCCATTGATTTTATGAATACATTTCAATTAATGATTTATACTCTTAGTTTTTACACAAAATGCAATAAACTGAATAATGAATTGATAGAAGTATGTCACAAACTGTAGTTTTGTTTTATTATTTCTGAAATAGCCATCTTGTTTTGGAATTTATTGAAGATTTGTAGATAGATAAATTTCATCAACTAATATATTACTATACTTATCTAGACGTTTTTTTTAAATGTTCAAATATTTGAGGGTTAATTCCTGATGTTGATTCATTTTTTTCATTTTTTTAATAGGCTCTTTATAGATCTAAAATATATTAAATACACTTAACATACAAATTAAAATATTTAAATAATTTGTAACTATAAATATAAAAGTATATTATTATAATATAATTCTACTATCAATATATTTTAGGTGGTTATAAACTTTAACTATTAATAATTGTTATTTATCTACTTTTTTCCATTAATTAGTGCTGTCTAAGAGATTGTTAACAATAAATATAATAATTATTATTATTCATATATTAATGGTTTTACAATTAAATCTGTTTTATTTTTATTACTATTAATCTATGACTTGTGTTTAAATGTTTTCTAAATTAATTTATATTCCAATAATTTTAAAAAAATTAATTTTTTTGCAAGAAATTCTGATATACCTATCATTAATGCTATGATAAATTTGAATATGTGAAATTAAATGATTTACAGAATTATAGGATGAATTGCATACAAAACAAGTAGGTATATTATTATTAATAACTAAGAATTTTTTATTAAGAATATAATGCAAATTTATTAATTAAAATTAAAGATTAAATGTAATTTAAATAGATTTAAAACCTTTTATAAAAGTTTCAGTAGATAAAAATTGTTCAATAAAACATCATAATTGATTTGATTGTACTGGACACAAAAGATTCAGCGAATGAAATGCTTTAAAACACATGTTAATTGCTTTAATTGGTGTTTCCAACACGTACTGTGTGTCATTCAATATTATGTAATTTTGAAGGGGCAAACCATTATTATTGCCAACTATAGCAACAAATGGTTAAACGGTCAAACCCAAACTATATGCACTATATTTCTTTTGTTGATGTAATGTTTAAAGTTAATTTGTATTCTAAATAAAACAAATTAATATAAATTAACATTTTTTTTTTTTTTATCTAAAGGCAATATCGCCTTGTTCCTTCAACTAATCTTTCTCCCCTTTCATTCCTGGATGCTAAACCGAACTTTCCTGATCCCCTGTCATCATACTCTTTACCCTGAACTCTATATGCCTGAACGTCACCCTCGTTTAACGATCCACCAGCACTTGAGTACTTGACGTACCGATCCAATTGACTTATAGGAGCTTTTGTAAACCGATTAGATTTTACAAAGTTTCCTGTGCTCCCTAGTGACTCAGCGTCACTGTAATGCTTGATGGCACAGTGGTACAGATCTGGGTAATTTGAATGGTTGAGCTCGTGGTCTTCTCTGAACAATCTAATATAAAGGAAGTTGCTACCGTACCTTTCAGATAGTTGGACGTACACAGTTTTAAATTTGGTCGCATCATGTTTCACAGAGGGTATCACTAACACTAGTGGTACGAGCCCCAGTGGCACACAGTGGTCTGTAACGTAAATTAGCATGCCTAAATTAATATCTTCACAGGAAATCAAGATTTCATTTCCACAAACATAGCACGATTGCAATGTTGTAGAAATATGGATATATTTATATTATTTTACCTTTCCATCCACCATAGAAAAAATTAGTTGATGTTTAATTTCTAAGCTAATATCATTGTTTGATACAGCTGTTAGACTTAACTTTTGTATTTCTATTTCTATAGCATTGACTTCCTGAATTGTACTTTCTGCCGTTTCTTTTTGGAACAAAAATTTAATATTACGACAATATCTGGTAGATGAAGTTCTAGGATTTTGCCAAATAATTATAGTTTCTCCTTCTACCAAACAACGAAGTTGGATCGGTACTAAGGAAAACATGAATAGCTCACTGTCTGAAATTGAAGAAGATGTGGATGAATCAAATTAAATTTTATATTGAGCATGGCCACTGCTACCATCGTATCCCCATTTATAAATAAACTCGAAGTTATTAATTTCAGAATTAATTTGTGGAATAGTTGTAAGTTCAAAAATACGTTTAGTTGTGTGATCCAACAAATCTTGCAATGGGACATAACAACCCGATTCAGATAAAATCAAATTATCTGGATAACATTATTTTTTTGCAGTTATTATTTTATCATATGGTGGATATATATTACAATTTCTTTTTTTATAACCTAGCCGAATATTCATATACTGTTGTTTTGATAATTTGTTTTCAATTAAAAATGCCAAAGCTTCGTCTTCAGTATATGGGACAGGTTTTAAATTATTGACATTTTTATACGATTTTAAAATTTTATTTGCTCTTGTCGGAGTGGTATACAAAATCGTCTACATATATGAAATGCTTCGTTTTATTGCAAATTGGTTGGTCATTCTTGTAAACGTAAAATATCATCGGTACTAAAATACTTCCTCGAGGAAGGCCGTTTCTCAGAGTATACCATTTGCATTTTTTCACATTCAAGCTTACACAGAATCTTTTACTAACCTATCTATTATGCACACAAGTGAGGTGTCCTTTGTCATTTCATATATCTTTTTGCGTAGTATCCCGTGGTTAACTTTGTCGTATGCCGCGGATAGATCGATAAAAACGGTTGCCGTAATCATCTTTCCCTCAAAGCCATTCTCCATGTTGTATTATATTAAGGACATCGTTATGTATAGCTAGGTATACTATATAAATAATATATGCTCCATAGACCATACTATAGATATTAATTTATTAAAATAAATAGATAAATAAAATTAATTTTTATTTTTGGTGTTTATATTTGATTGTTTTGATTCACGCTTCACGCCAAATATGGCGTTTTGGCGCAATAACCGTTTAAAATGTTTACTAATAATGTTTTCACGATTAGATTACAGTAACAAGGTTACTGATTCAATGAAAAAATTTAGTGATTTTTATAACTGCTAATTTCAATTTTGAGTAAATTCAATAGCAGAAAACGTTGTAAATTTAAATAGTTAATGTTACCAAAAATATCACTATTATCATGTTTTTTATTTGTTATTTTTGTAAGTTGTACTTAACTACAAATTGAAATTTTGATTTCATCAGATCAATCAGATTCTGTGAATTTATTGTAATACTTTGAGTCCCTTGGGAACCATAGTACCGGTTTATTTTTGTAGCATTCAATGAAGTCTAACACGTTTTCGTTGTAACAATCAATTTTTTAAATTTAATTTAAATTAATACAAATAAAACACTTGTTTTGAAAAAACTTCGAGCAACTGATTACCGTACACACTAGAATCGTGTCGAAATATAACATCTTTTTAATGTTCGTCAAAATACTGACACTGTAGTACCCTACACTTGAGCATTACATTACACCTAAATAATCCTGTATGTACCCGCCTTTAAATATTATTAAACTAAATTCGTTCTTTTGATATAATATTTGTTCCAACATTTCTTGATAATATTTTAACAATTACCAATATACTTTTAACACATCTGCAATTTTCTAATTTCGATATAATTAACACGTTCACTGCCACACGTATACTACTAGGTGGGCCTTTCCCGCCGCGCATTTACTGATAACATTATACTCATGACGATACGTGATCGGCAACGGCCACTGCCTATAATAAATGAAGGCAATGGCCGACGCCGATCACGGATCGTCGTATATTCTTTTTTTTATATTCTCATTAGGAAATTTTATAAAATCATAGTAAAATAAAATATAATAGAAATATAAATAAAAATATAATTATATACTTTCATAAATGTTTATTGTTGAAAATAATACCTTTATTATGGGTTTAACACTCATTTTTTTTATAAAATAAGTAAAAATAACTTTTCAATTAAAAACTTTCCTACAAATTAAAATAACAATAAAATAATAAAAAAAAATTATTCATCTTCAGAACAGAAAAAAAAACTTATTTTAAAACATAATAAAAGTTATTATTCTTTGTGATATTCTTCAGAGCAAGTTTCGAGACATAAATCAGGCTGTTCTTTACATTGCATGCAGTAATATATCGTGTCTTTACGAAAACCTTTTCTAGAACAAATTTGACATCGTTTGTATTTGTATTTTTTTTTTTTCGAAACACAATTATTATCTGGAACATTTTCATTAATTGGTAATAATGATTCAATTACAGATAGCCTAAAATCCTACAATGATATTTTCTTTGCACATTTATTGTACAAAAAATAAGAATTTATTAACAGTAAATGTATACAATGTACACCAATTTTTTTGTACCATCTTAAAGTTTTTCTTTCAACCGGATAGTAGGACGACATCTGATCTTGGCGATCTATTCCAGACATATTTTCGTTATATTTCAAAACTGTAATTGGTTTCTTTATCGTATTTCTATTTTTTACCGAATCTACCTTTGAATGTGGAAATTCAGAACTTATTGTTAACACATCCCGTTTGTCTTTCCATTTAACGACACAAATGTCATCTTCTGTATACCTGCATATAAACTCCCCTTTCTTTAATTTTTGAGCAATAACATCAGTAGGATTATGTTTACGATTAGAACGTTAAGTTCCGTAACATATGTTTTTTTTTGTAATAATTGTCTAGACAGTTTAACACTATTATAAAAATTATCCATGTATAGTGCACGCCATTGGTGATGTAACCCATTTGTTAAATTTTCAACAACAAATTCTGTATGAGTTTTACTCTCGGAGACATCATGCCCTTGTCCTGAATAAATCATTATTCTGTGTATCAATCCCCACGATTCTGTTAGCATATACATTTTGATGCCGTACTTATGCCTTTTATTTTTATTGTAATGACGAAATATTAATCGTCCACGTCATAAAACTACCGACTCATCAAGTGATAAATTTTTAGAAGGTTCGTAAATTTCATTCATTTTTGAATTGAAATAATTAACAAGAGGTTGAATTTTGTGTAATCTATTACGAGGGACAGGTTCACCTTCAGCAGGGTTGCGTGAAAAATGTAACGCTCGGAGTAATAAAGTAAACCGATTTCTACTCATATATGAACGAAAAAATGGTAAATTGAATAACTTACTGGTTTTCCAGTAATCTTCTAGTCTCGGCATTTTAATTGTTCCCATATGAAATAACAAACTTAAAAACGTTTTCATTTCTACTCTATCAGTATTAACCCATTCGTAGATTCTAGCTTTGTCAGAGGCAGTATTTAAAAAAATTTCAATCGCATACACATTTATTTCCTCAACAAGGAGATCTAATAATTCGTCAGTTACTAATAAATTAAAATAATCAATTGGCTTGTCTCCATTTGGTAAACTCATAAGCCCAGACGTAGCTGTAAAATCAAAATTGACTTTATTTGGTGGGTCAGTGAACCAGTTAAAATTTGTAGGACTATAAACTTCAGATAAAACCTCACTGACGTTATTTCCTTCAGTACCCACAAAATCAGTATTGACAATACTATGTAAATCATCACCTTCGTTTACTTCGTCATCTTCATCAGAATCATCACTATTCTCAACATGCTCATCATCAATTTCTTCATCGGAGGATAGCCATTTATCATTTTCCAACAAATCGAGTAGCTCAGCGTCTGATAAAATATTTCTTTTCATGCCACGTCTAGGACTACGAGAGCGCTCTCTTGATGGACCGGCAGGAAGGTCCATATTTAAATATAATTTAATTTACAAATAATGAAAAATAAATGAATAAATAATGAAATATTTACAAATTACTATAGTTTAAAACGAAATAAAAATACACGCGAACCAAAAACCGACTGCACATAAACGTTTATGTACACGTACTGAATGGCCGTGACGAATAATTAAAGCAATAATTCAATAGCCAATTTATTTATAGACATATTTAATAACATAAACTAGTGACGATCACGGATCGGCGGCGGCCATACGCGCTCTAACACTACCGTGATCGGCGGCGGCAGTGAACGTGTTAAATGTTTAAATTTAATTAAATCAACAATAATAGAGCTTGAATCATTCATATTTAACCCTAGTGTTAGGTTATATTCTTGCTAATAGTAGCTTATATAATATAATAATCTATAGCTTCTTTATTTTTAGAAATTGGTCCAATGACAATACGGCATTGATGAGCCTTCCCTAAGAATAAAATTATTTTCATTTATTTAAATTTTTTGTGGAAGACTAGATAATATTATTGGTATTTCAAAATGTTAGTTTTGTTTTGGACGTTCTGATGTAGAGGCACAAAATACAACGAATAAATGCTTCCCAAAAGTGAAATGTCTTTTTTTTGTGCACATTTCACATGCTTCATATTTTCGAACAAATATTTAATAAAAAATCTATTGTATTTGTTGGTAAATTTGCAATTATTATTTTACCTTCAGATTATTTTTTCAAAATTGTAGATATTACATTTTTAATGTTTTTTTAAAAAAAATAAACATTGAAATAAGCGATGACCATATATGCACAGTGAATTCAAGGAATAAACCTATCTCCTGGTAACTGTTTTGATTTATGTGCTTGATTTTCATTTTAAAAAATGCCTACTAATACATACTAAAATACCGCATTAATGTTAATTGGTAATATTTTGTATGAAACCCAAATCTAACAGTGGCAATATTTTGTAACATACTTTACACAGTGGGAATCGGTATTCGTTTTTTTTTTTTATGCTTTGAAACACAATTAGTCATCTTGTACAAAGCCGTCTTCCGATTCTATATGGAGAACAATAACTCTATTACCTTTGCCGTACGGATTCTTAGAATCCTATAACTTGTCTACTTTAGATCTTTGACCTTAAAGAAATGCGTCACGATACGATTTTACTTTATTGTCAACCCATGTTTTATTTGGACAATCATCTGCGTTGACCTATGTTTCGTCCAGGTAGTATATACGCTGTCCTTCTCTATATTTTCGTATACTCTCCAAATAATTTCTTCTTTTTCTATCAAGGCACTATTACGATTTGGTTTTGTATAGACGAAATCCATATGCTTTAATAGACGCTGTAGATTTGTCCTTGAAGTATCCATAAGACCGTCATTGTTCAGTATTAATGTATGTATTTTGTCTAATGTAAAGATCGTTTTGTCGAACCAAAACGAATGAACATGTCGACGAACTCTATTCAATTGAAAATCGTCATAGAAATCTCTATACTTATTTTTTCGCGTATTTTACTTGGAGAAGCTCAGTTCTGCGATAATTATACTCACTAATAACGTCTGAAATTGTTCGTTGTCCGATGCCAAGTTGTTTGGAAATAAAAATGCGACTTTCTCGAATAGAAATCTTTGGATTCTTCTGTAATTCCGTCTTATATGCATTTATTATCATCATATTACGTTACTTTGATGAAACAAGCTGTTATAATATCAAATATGTAAAACTGTGGTAGGTTTTATTAATATTGTTTTTGGTACTAACCTTTTCTGGTGGATTTTTCCTTATTGGTGAAATAGTTGTCCATGTCCATAATAAAAAGTGGCAAAAATACAGAAAACGAAAACAATAATTGCAATTTTAATGCACAAAACAGAAATACTGAAAGCGCAACAACAAAATACAGCGTATGGTACGGTTTAGTATGTACAGTGGCGTACAACGGTGAAAACGGTGTGTTAATACATTTCACTATGTCGGCACCTCGTCTGCGTCGTGACGAACGGTAACATCGCTGTCTGTGTGGAGAAACATTCGCAAGTTTCGACGCATTGAGCTGGGCGTCCACTAAGGCTACGGTTACTATGCATGCGAGTTCTGACGAAAATATGTACTGGCGAGTATGTCCGAAATTCTCGTCAGAACAAAACGGGTACACTGTGCGCGGTTTTTTATGATCTGGAAGTCAGTACGTTTTTGTCACCCAGCAAAGATGGACGAACTTGACGAATTTTCTTTTTTTGAAAGTCCGTTAATGAAGTTCTTATTGTTAAATGGTTGAAAGGCAGAGCTTTTCAACCAGTTATTTTCTAGAAGAGACAAAAAAGGAGAGTTTAAAATGTTATTTCAAGAATTGTGTAATCAGCCGGAAAATTTTTCGAGTATTTCAGGACGAGACCAACAACATTTGGATACATACTGGAAAAAATAGAAGAATGCATCACAAAGTTCTCCAATTTTCGTAAATGTATTTCGGCAAAACAAAGACTGGTTGTAACTCTAAGGTTAGGTAGTTCTTTATACCTGATGATGATTTTTAATCGAAACCGGTAGTAAATTTTTTCGCATTTATACCTAAATTATAATATTCAAGGAAAGTACATATATTTCTATTTTTCACATTTATTTTTATATTTATCATTTATTTATATAATTTTTAATAAATTATTTTATAAATATAATAACTTTTCTTAATTAATGAGTATTAACCACTAAACATTATTTATTTATTTTGTTTTATTTTATATTTATAATGTATAATAAAACAACAAATCTATTACAACAATAATTTAATACACAACATATTTCTTGGTTAAAATTAAATTCGTTGATCGATTGGTTTTTTTTTTCACTAATTTTAGGCGAAGCAGCTAAAACTAAGTGGCAAGTTTTGAAGAAGTTTCACGGAGATATAATCACTACGGAAAAAACGCGAATGAGACAAGAGATACATTAACAAATTATTTTGTTAGTCCAACGGGTGAAATCCCGTTTCAATATAACCTATTGTAGTAATCTAGAGCTCTAAAAGTCATTTTCTTGACAGATTAAATATACAAATTAGTTTTTATTGCTTACGTAATTAAACTTTTTTTTTTAACGAAATATAGTTTGTTTCTTTTTTGTTTACTGTGCTAGACAACGACACAGCTCGTTATTTTTGTCCATAACACATAAAATATTTCATGGATATTGTTATCTATTAGATATATACATTCATATTTCACAAAAAAAAATCTAATAATTTGTATTAAACACTAACCATACTCTATGAATAATAATAAAATGCGAGTTGCGACATACCGATATACAATGAATGTAAATATAATAAATTAATAATAACCTTTTACCGGCTACGCGGTTTTTTTT
>CM023362.1:24973026-25025962 GCA_013282895.1 Eriosoma lanigerum | reverse complement strand
AAAAGGCTATAATATTAATACTAAGCCTTTACAAACGAAAATTTTGCTTTTACAAACCTTTACAAACGTATTACAAACGATTCGATTTGGAAAATTAAAATAATATTGACTTGGGGGGGCTGGGGAAATGGACGTCTACTGATGCCATTTCAATTTCATCCTGCAGCTCTTTTGTTATACTTTCTCCTCCATGTTCCTTTTTCATATACTGGTCCACATATTACCATCCATATTTTGTTCTCAAAAGTTCTGAGTTTTCTTTTTGTATTGCTTGTGGTAGTCCATGCACCCATATGTGACTGTGGGTCTTATTATTGATGTGTACAAACTCTTGTAATTTACCAAAATATAAATCAATTAAACAAATAAATGTTTGTAGTAAAGTATTTAATATATTTAATTTATTTATATTTATATTTTATGTGTTTATGAGAAGTAATAATCTGCTTAATGCAATCGATTACATACCTATATCAACAAAATCAATTATTGTAGTATAATTTTAGATACAAATAATAGTTTCTATATAACTTCTATTTTATTGATTTCACCTTATTCAATGTTATCTCTTTAGTTACTTATTGAGTGTTATACTGATGCAAAACTTAAACAATTTTTTTTCTCATAATGCTAAAGAAATTGTATATTCAATTTGAAAAATTTAATGTCTACATGGCTAAATATAAGTATCTAAGGAAATAAATTGTTTAAATAATAATAATAATAATAATAATATAATTAATAGTAAACTTATTTCATTGTTTCCAAAGGTATTCAATATTATATATTATATACATAGATTTTTATATTTTTAAGGAGTCATTCAAGTGCATTGAAGAGTGTTGGATAAGGAAAAATCTAAAAAGTAAAATTTAGATACAAGTTGACTGACAGTATTTTAAAATCCTCACAATGTATTATTTCTTAAACGTGGTTTGGCACAAATAATCGTTAAAATATTGTAAACTAATTGCATTAATGTAATTAATTATATTCTATATTATAAGAATATTGTTTATGTCTTTTGAAACTGAAAACATTTTATTTTAATAAACTATAATTTATATATATATATGGAGTAATTCAATATTATAATTCTATATCACATTATTGTTACCTACAATTTATTCTAGGTTTGTACATGCACTTTAAAATTATTTTACAATTTCACAGTAAATATTTAAATTCATATAATATTACAGTGTTAATAAATTTAAATGCAAAAACATTTTATTGTTTATATTCTAAATATACAAGGCTGTAAATAAAATATTGTAATTGGTAGTTAACCCTATTTAATTATTAATGTAATATGTTTGTATAACATTATATTATACCAATTTAGAACCAAATGTACTATTTTTAACTAATTTAATATTTAATTCTAGTCAAATACTAGTTTCAGAAATCAATTTGATTAGTACTCAAATATAAAAAAAACCTAATTTATATATATTAAAAAAAGTTCAATATTTATAGTATATGTGGTTCATTTCGTGAAGAAACTGAAAAATCAACTAAAAAAACCTTAAAAACACTATAAAATGGTGAAATATTAATAAAAATGGACTTTTGCGGTGTTGAGAATGTAGGAAATTTTATTTTCTTTCATTTGAGACCATAATCGAGAAGATCGGTATGTGTATACAATTAAATATATTATAATATATATATATGATATTAGCCACTAGATACCCGGCCACAGTTTGCATATTGTTACCGTGAAGTATAGGCAACATATTTGACAGAGTGGCCACGTTTTTCTTATCACTGGTCCACCACTAGGTGGCCGTCACTTGGTAACTTCACACACGTATTTTATCGTATAGAATAGTGGCAGCGAGTGTTATATTTGTACGTTCACACGAAGCCAATGCTTGAAAATCCCGTATTCGTGAAATATTTTTTCTCGAAAATACCGTTCGAAATTGTCACTACGATTCGATAAATTTCGAACGTATTTATATCGTATACGTGATTATGCTTATCTTTATATTGTGTCAAACACACGAACGAAATTTTATCGAATTCGAGTATTATGTTCAACCGGGTGCTCGTATATTATTATTTTAGCTATTTTATTGGCTATGGAGTTCAAATGCATAGTCTCATATTAGTATTCATACGCGGAAGAGTAGAATCCTTTTCTAGTCTTGATAGTAGATTATCAAAATTAAACATCGACATACGAAAATAAATAATTATAACATTTCTGTTCATCCCTCAGGTTTAGGTAAAATTTTTCAAAACGTTTTTCACGTCGTGGACCATTCTCTAAATGAATACTCTAATGATAACGTTTCTTATGTGCATTTCTATACCAATAAAATAGAAGTGGTATACGTGGATCCATGGTGGCGATTGTGTGTTGACTTACCGATAGTGCTATGTCCGTTGTCACGGCACAAAATTCGTACGTGAAAAAATCGAATCGAATAGTCGCCGTCTGCCGTAGCCATAACTACAGCATTACGGCAGTTAAGCAACTTTATTCTTATAACTGTCCGGTGACTTATCCCACAAATGAGAATTGATTAAATCATTTAATGAAATAAGTAACTCGTTGGATATCAGAAAATCGTCGTCCATTTTGACGAAAACAACATCAAATTACCACACACGACGCGCTATAAACTACTATTAAAGTAATAACTTGATAATAATAAAATATTTGTTCATGTGAATAACAATACAATATAAAGATGATCGCCACTGTGATAAAATACATTCGATATTTATCGAATCGTGGTGACAAGTTCGTACGGTATACGGGACATTTTTTTTTTTTCACGAATACGGAATTTTCTCGCATAGCCACCATGTGAACAGTTAAGTGTAATACTCACTGCCACTAATTATCGGGAAGATTTTCGTCGTGCGAACTTGACCGTAACGTCTTGGCAAATCCGGAACGAATGGCCACCCAAGTTTTGTATAGATATTATATTGTCATACGAGTAATTTATCATTCGATTGTTTCGGTCAATTCCTAGTTCGAGAGAATCTATATTTTCACAATAATCGAAGTATTCGATTAATTCAAACAATCCAGTATATCGATTATTTTCTCTCGATAGTTCCCATCACTATATTCACACTATATGGACACAGATTTTTTACTGACTAGCATAAAGTTAATACCTAACATCCATCAGTTTTTCAATACTGATAAAAATGGAAATATTCAACATTTTGATGCTGATGTATTTGAAAGGATTTTTACTCTTCAAATAAATTAATACGGTTATTAATATTGAATTTTACTATTAAATTTTTATGTTTAAACTAGGGTCAGAGAGGGGAATGCCATAATTTGGCTGCGAGTGAAAATGATTACTATGTTATTATCTGTGGCCAAGATAATGTTATACGTTTATTTGAAAAATTTAATTAACCTAAATCTAATATATTCATTCTAAAAGAGAGCATACCGAGCACTGTCAGCGGACTAACTTTCGTGGCGCACGTCTCCCACTAACAAACCATCAAACCCGATATTAACATTATGAAGTATAATCTATATACACCGCGTTGACAACAATACGATAACATATTTTGTCTTTAATTTTCAATCGTTGTATATATTTCGGCAATTTTCGGTCACGCTCGTAAAATTAGCTTCGGCATTGCCGACGCGTGGATAGTGATCGATGGAAGGGGAAATTTGGGATCTGGACTGGACGTTCACGTTCGTCATTTGTATTTTGTACATACGCGAATGCGGTATGCTCTGTGTTAAGATTTGAAGAGTTTTGTCTACGATGCGATGCGTTACGACTGCCGACTATTATCATAACGGACTAAGCCGGTTTCGTATGAAAAATATGATTATTTCGATTTATTCGATTGTTCTAAAGCCGGGTACACGCCGGAGCATTTAGTTATAATGAATTCGTGCTCACATGAAAATTACGATGTACGACCATTCTGTACGTTTAGGGTCTCGCACAACCCGTGACCGTATATAAACCTTATCGCCATTTTTCTTTGTGGCTTTGTATAAATATGTGACATACTTTTGTTTTTTTTTTTTCTTTTTCAATTGTCAAATCTATGGCATTATCTCACGACCACTGCCGGCTTGCCACCTCGTTATACACCAGGAGTTTCATGCACGCGCGCGTTTTCAAAAACTTTTTTAAAATAATATAATTTTACTAAATAATATAATATAAACGCGACGTTCGGCGTCTGAATAACATGCTTAATACCATATAATGTGAATAATATGTTTAAAACTAACAAACGTACGCATTCCATCGCTTAATATTAAACCAATGCGTTCTATATGATAAAAAAGCATACATATTATTTTTTAATTAAGGATTTCTCATAAGCATATTTTGAGCTATCTGGCTTAGCATAATAAAAAAAAAAATTGTTTTCAACACATTTTACCGTTTTCTTAAATAATTGCACCAAATCGATACAATGATTATATGTTGATAATAAAAATGGACAGTGATGTCCATGTCTCATATTAAGATTACAGATTAAGTTAGTAAGCATATTTAGTCGATTGTGTTGACTGGTATTGTTTTTCAGAAGCCATTTTTTCAATATTGAACACCCTGTGGTGGCTAATCTGATGCACGTTTCTAAAGACAATTCGTGAATATGGTTCTTGATTTAGACTTTATTAAATGCATTGTAGAAAAAACCGATTCACACGAGCTCTACTGGTTTAATGATTATTGATTATATTTAGTTTAGAGAAATATTTAATGCTCGCGATTGCGCCGAAGGAGGAACGTCCACAATCAACCTTCCCACATTTTTACAATTGTTTTGAGTGTAACGGTGCGTATCGTTTACACACTCTCACCACGGTTGTCTACTCAATCTAGTTCTAGTATAGATAAACCCTGGTCTCCGCTAATGATGATAAGGATATTGATACCAAAAACGTGGTTACAAGACAATTATTTCTTCAGACGTTCAGTGCAATTTACGTTTCTTGTTAAAAACGTATTTGTAAACATTCTTATAGATTTTCGCGATTTTTCTTTACATGTTTTTTTTTCTAAAATTGAGGATAATACCTTTATTTATAACGTGTATTTCCTATTATTATTTTGTTTTATAATGTGTATATTGGAATATGTAAATTTGACACGATAGTGTTATATATTATATACCATCGAAAAAACCGAACAATAAACTGTTGTATTGCATTAATACATTATATTTTGATTTGAAATTGTAGCGTTTTAAAACGATTACTCACATAAAGAACATGAATTGCAATAATTTTTGTTAATTGTGCTTAAAGGGTTAATGATGTGAATAAAAATGTATAACACATCAGAATATTTCGAGAAAAAATGAAAAACGTTAAATACATTTTTGTACCTTGCACATGATACTCCGTGTAATTTTTATAGTAGTTGTCAATTACATATGTATATTTAATCAAATTCTGGCAAATTGATTGAATAATATTTCTTGTACTTATTATATTAAGAAAACTAAGTATTATTATAATATATAATCACGACAATTTGAAAGTAATATGCAAATGCTACTATTTATGATTATTATATTGAGATTTTTTTAGTTACATTGATTTAGTTTTATGTTTCACTTTAACTTTTATTAGTGTAGTATAATATGAAATACAATTTGTAATTTGTGTTGCATGTTGTTATTAATTGGAATATATAATATCAAAATTGTCTACTGAAAAGTGACTAGAATAGTATAAATATAGGTACTATTCTGATTTATAATTAAATATTGACAATATAATATTACAACATTAATTTAATATTCATTGGGATAAAGTATTTATTATAGTGTATGAATTTACTTCACTTATTTATGATCTACATTTGTTTACAATCACTGGTTAAAAATTAATATAATTAAATCCAGTGTATGAACGTTTGTTCATTAGTTTTTATCACTATTAATATTAGTGCTTGAACAAGCATACATAGATTTAAGAAATAAATTTTGAAAATCTAATTTAACCTAATTCTGACAAATCTATGGAGTTCATTTGCATGTTAGAAGTCAGATATATTATCTGTCTTTTTTTTAATTAAAATTGTAGCTAGTCTCAAATTTTCTTTTTTATTATTTTTATAATTTTACAAAATTTTCTTTTTTCATCCAAGTAAAAGTTATTATAATTTATAGCATTTATTAACATTATATATATAATGTTTGATGTCAATGCGTGACATATTTCATGAAAATAGTTATTTAAAAAATTTCTAATATAGATATAATTTATTTATTTTAGTTGGGAATTGAAATAATGAAGTTCAATAATGCTAGATTATTAAATTGTTTTGAGTGCAATCGTTTACACACTCCCACCACGGTTGTCAACTATATCTATCCGCTAATGATGATAGAGATATCAATTTTACCTAACCAAAAACGAGGTTATTAGACAATTATTTGTTCTGTGTAATTTACGTTTCGTATTAAAACATTGCTATTTGATGCAGACTTTTGCGTTTTACTGAAATTTAGGATAATACTTTTATTTATATATTACATATTATGTAAATTGAATTATGCAAAATTGACACTATGGTGTTATACATTAAATACCAACAATCGGTGAATTGTGTTAATACATTATATTTTGATTTGAAATAGTGGCGTTTTAAAACGATTACTAAAAAAAACACGAATTGACTTATATATGCAATTATTTTTGTTAATTATGCTTAAAGGCACAATTGCGATAAAAAATGTATAACACTTATGAGCATTATGTGAAAAAATTAAAAACTTTTAATGCATTATTTTACCTTACACAGTAGTTGTCAATTACATAATAATATGTATATTTGATCAAATTTGGCAATTTAATTGAATAACTTGACTTGTACTTACACTCTGTTTGGTTTTGTAAAACAAATTACCCAATATTAAGCAAAATAAGTTATAATATAATATATAATCACAATAATTTGAAAGCAATATACAAATGCTTCGATTAATGAATATTGTGATTTTGGGTTATGTTTCACTTATTTAACTTTTATAGTTTAATATGAAATCCAATTTGTAATTTATGATCCATGTTTTTATTAATTGAAATACTGTATCAAAGTACCAAAATTTTCTTTTGAAAAGTATTGACGATATAATATTACAATATTGATTTAATATTTAAAACTTATTAACTAATAAAGGTGATTTATTCGTTGAGATTATATAACTAGTACAGTGTATGAATTATAAATAAATATGAATTTAATTCATTTATTTATGATTTTCATTTGTATACAATCACTGGTTAAAAATTAATATAATTAAATCCAGTTTATGAACAATTTTTTGTTCATTAGTTTTTATCACTAGTGCTTGAACACTATTAAAATTCTTTATAGAATATATAAATGTTGGTTATTATTAATTAATTTTTTTTACAATACACAAATCATAATAAAAATATCAATTGAATTATCTTGCAGTAATAGGTAGCTTTATTTAGGTTTGCTAGTATTTTTACAAGTGTTACAACAAATTATTATATTATAATTCTAAATCTTAATACTAGTATACGATCACTAATTGTTTGAGCACGAATACATGTCAAAAGCATCGCCCTTTGCTAACACACACATACATAGGTACATAGTCTATAATTTATTATACAAATACTAAGTTTTAATATTATAATTATTGATGTTTGATGGAATATGAGTTTTAATATTGTTTTTTTTCAAAAATATTTAATCTAATATATAACTAAAATGAAAATATAGTATCCATAAAAAATCATGCAAGTTAATATAGTGCGACTAATATACATAATGCCTAATATTGGAATTGGAGCATTGGACATTGTTTTTATTGCTGTGCTATGCATAGAAATAATTATTTTCAACAGAAATTGTCACAATTGCACAATTGATTGATTTGTAATAAAATACAAACTACCACTTTTTTCGAATACAACTTTATATTATATTTGTATTTGTGTTCATATGTACACTTCTATTTAAAAACGCCTATGTATTATAAACTTAAACTACTTAATTATCATTAATAGGTATGATTATATAAATTATGAATAGTTTCAAGGACCAAAGGGTTAAAGAGAAATGTCTGGAATTGACCTTCCTACTCTTTTATAATTGAAATTGATAAACTTTTTTTTAAATTTTTTTTATTAGAATATATACAATCTGTAAATTAGTTTTATAATAAAATTATAAGCTATATAAGTATGACATGAGTTTCTTGATAAAAGGAGTAATCCAGCGGCTATACTTTACATTGATTTAATTGTTATGTTAGATTTTTTTTTTTTTAAGTTTAGGTTTTAGGAGTTTAGGTCATGGCACCATCTTCTCTTAAGCCTTCTTTGGGGATTCTCAGGTATTGTTTATGAGTTAAGTGCTGTGATTAGCGGGTTAGGGTGGTACTCTAGTTGTAACCAATAATGTTTATTTATATTTAGTTTAAATTTAATAATTTAGCTGCGCCCCATAACTGGATGCCATACGTCCATATACGCATGAGCAGTTGCTTATAAATAAGTAGTTTGGAATTGAAGTTTAGCTTGGAGTGATTACCTATTAAATAGTGCAGTGATTTCCTTCTGAGGTTTAGAGTGTTGTATTTAATTTTTATATGTTCTGCCCAGGTGAGGCGCTTGTCTAGAATTAGACCTAGGTAACGGATGTTGAAGACTGTTGGTATTGTTTGATTGTTTAGGTTAACAGAAGGTATTCACCCTGTCTTAAAGAAAAAGTAATGTTTGATGATTTTTCATTGTTAATTTTAATTTTCATTTGGTATACCAGGAAGATAAGCTGTTTAGGTGGTTTTGTAAGTGTAGTTTGGTAGTGTATAGATCATTTTGAGAAGTGTATATAATTTTGTCATCCGCGAATTCGGCTACTGAAGTATACGGGGAAGTTGATTGGTTAGTTGTGAATAAGTATAGTTGTATAGGAAAGGAGATGAAACAGCACCTTGGGGGACACCAGCTAGTATAGGAGATATTGATGTTACCTCAGTGCCTACTTTTGTAATAAAGAAATGGTTATTGAGGTATGATCGGTAGAAGATTAAAAATTTCATTTAGACTAATGAATACATTTTATACTACAGGTTTCCAAATACGACCATATGTGCCATACAATTCATAATTATTATTACGTAAATCATCCTCAATTGTTCCATTTTAAAAATGCCTACTATGCATTTATAATTGATTATAATAAAATCAATAATTGATTTTTTTATTTATAATATATACCTGCATTAACATCTTTATTTTTAATAAATATAATAATCCAGTATTAATGGTATTTAAATATTAGATACATTATAGTTACCTACATGATGTTAAAACAATATAATTATAATAATTAATAATAATAAATTTATTTCTTTATTTATAAATGATATAACACCATATTAATGAAAATTATTGTCATATATAAAAATTCAATATATATTATATTAGTTTGTATTAAAATTTTAATTCTACATTGTTCTGTAAAATATTATTTTTTGGGTGAACTATATTAGTCTCAGAAGAAGTACTTTTATATAAACTAATTCGATTCAACTTATTTTTATCAACAAATAATTTTGATTCATCTATGTATAATAAAAAAATGTTCTTGTAATATATTGTTCTTTCTTAGTACTATCGACCAAACATAAAGCTTCCACAAAAGTTAAATTTGGTTAGCCTATAGTAATAGCCCATAAATAAGAAGAAAGTCATTAAGTCATTTTTAGTCATATGCTTCCAAGTGTCAGGATAAGTTTCTTCATAAGCCACCAAATCTTTTTAAGTTTGATGTCATTGGCAAAATAAAGAATGTGACAATAGTATAAAATACATAAAAGAGGGGACCTCTCTATAATGAATTTCAGCAGTAAAGACTTATTGATCAAACATGAGACCAACTCAAATTCAATATTAACTTATTTGTCCAATAAAATATCTATTATATTATCATATTAGATATTAAGGCAGTGGGCTTCACGGCCCACATGCCCATGTCTGACGTTTTCCGATAATTTTAAATTACCAAAGCTTTTGACAATAGTTCCCCAGTTGTATTTGAAAGGTGTAATCGGTACTCAGGTGATTGTGGTGTCGGCGCTAAAGTAGTAGCAAGAATCATGATTCCCAGTAAAATCGTTATTCGATTTTATTTTTTTCCTATATTTGAACAAACAGACGAATACAAGCTGATTGGCCAACGCAGAATGCAGCCGTCAATAGTGTGAGATGAAACAAGCCGGTGCATTTACCACAATTTACAGAAGCGCTATTAGAAGCTAGTGCCGCAATACTGAAAGCCGTTCCAAATATAAAGTTGTGTTCAGGCAAATTTAACATTAGACCGTTAGACAGAATAGGCACAAGAAAATCACAACCAATTTTGGCAAACTGTGTTCAGCATTATACCGTAGAGTTATACCATTGTAACGTGGTCGGGGTGACCAGTCAGATATGAGATATTCAGGGAAGGTTTTCTGGCCCTTTTGAATATGTTATACTGTAGCTTGGGAGCAGTTAGGTAGGAATTTTAATATTACAAATTTACGATTGATCTAACTATTTAATATTTATATTAGACTTACATTGTGGTGGTGTCTGAATCGCGACGAGACGGAGTTCTAGTATCTTCAATAATATTCTCGATGAACTGCCGTCTCTTTCAAATACGTATTTGGCCATTGGCCTCACAATAGTAGGTCATATAGACTTAATGACTATTCAGCATTATAGTAGTAATAATATGTATTATTTTTTTCAATTTTGTTTGTTAAGTCATCTAATTTAATTATATCTATTTCTTGGTAATAATAGGTGAATAGCTTTTATTAAGTTCGTTTATTGGTAATAGTATAGGGTGTGTATAACATACAGTAGACTGGAATAGTTAAAATTTCTGCCCCATGTAGTGTTTGAAACGTAGTTGACGTTGGGCAAACATTCCTTTATTATGAATTATAGCTCATCATAGCAGTTATAACGTCCTTGTCACTGTTTCCGATGAAATCTGTTGCTTTTCTTAAGATGTCTTCGTTGCCTTCATTAATTTGTTTTATTTCCAACACAAACCTTTCTCCTTGATCAACAACATGAGTTTTCTGGACTTTGTCCAAATAAGCCATCTGCCTAGGCTACTTTGGGACCATCTCAATAGTGATGACATTGATTCTGTCAGTAGAGGACCTAGCATGTTGTGGTGCTCTAACCAATTTCCCATGGATCTTGCTCAAAATTTCACCATTGTCACTTCTGCAGGTGGCGTACATGGGCATGATTGCCGCATAAGAATGACCTATATATTATATAAGCTTCTCCGAGCCTTGAATATACATTTGTGCACTGCCGAATAAGTTTTGTTGAAAGTCTCCTCTAGTTTAGTAGCTATCTTCTTGGAGACTATAGCCATTAGGCGAGATGAACTGTTTTCATCTCTTTTCAGCTGAGAAAGGGATCCTGTACCATCATGAACACTCAATAACATGTCATTCAACAATGAATCAAACTATAGGCCATACCTTTTCTAATATTGACTAATGGTCCAATTTATAATTGAGAAAACAAATTAACACAATGAGCGCTAGTGGTTCTTATGGATGGTGGTTACTCCACCGGACTAGAATAAATTAAATATTACTGATAAGTATATTATTATTATTTATTAAAAATTGTAAAACCAATTTTATAATTCATATAATTTAAATATTATATTACTATACAAAAGCTGTCATAATATATTATGTAGACAGTGTGATATATACAAATAAATTATGTCTTTTACAATTGGAGAAATATTTACATTTGATAATGTTTAATTAATTCAATAAATGTTGTTGCAAATTTTGAGTTGGAATAGCAGTCATCTTAAGGACGACGTTTATTAATTATAGTACCTAAATATTTAATCAAAAATGAAAAAATATTTTTCAAATTATATAGGTACTAATTTCAATTGAAAAAAATCATTCTCTTTAAAATAGCTAGAGCAGATTCTGAGCTTTTATCTTTGAAATGTATTTTCTTATACGCAAGTTAATTGCCCACATCTGCCTTCTATTGTCTAATTCATTTATTCCTAATTGAATTATTCATAATACTTTTGATTCATTTTCTTTGGGAAAATTGTGAAAACTGATATCTGACAAGGTTGAACCAAAAATTTACAACCAAAAACCAAACAATTTGCATGGCATTTATTTTTTCCAGCCATAGCTACTACAAATAATACATTATATGAACACAGTTATTATTATTAATTATTATTTATTTATTTATTCATTATTATTAATTTCAAAATAAAATTGGTTTTTATAATGCCATAGGTAATTAGTTATAAAAAGGTAATACTAGTAAATGGTAATTGTATCATTTAACTAAATATGAATTCATAATTTCATAAGTATTTACCTTATTTTTTTTTTTAAATATATACAATCTGTATTATGTTATACAATAAGTAATATGGTTAATTAACAAAAGAAAAAAAAAACTGGACGGCTTGATTGAAGGAAGTGTCCAGACAACACTACTTCAATTCTAGGCTTTTATGTACACATATGCATACACACACATGCACAAACACACACATATATACATACATACCTACATACAAAAGCACACACATATGTATATATATATATATTTTTTTTTTTTTATTGATTTAAATTATTATTGATAGACGAGGTCTCTGGGCCATTTTCGCTTTAGACAACGGTTATCAGGGAGAGTGAGGGAGGAGAGGTTTGAAATGAGTAGATTAGGGTAGTTGACTGTGTTATTGTAAAATAATTTAAAGTAGAGGGAGGCTAGAGTATTTATACTTGGGATTTTGAGGTCAGAGTGGAGTGTGAGGTTTCTGACGTACCAGGGTGCGTTGGTGAGGAGGCGAAGGCAAATTGATTGGAATGATTGGATTTTTTGGAGGTACCCCATAGCTGTATCCCGTAAGTTATTGAAGGCGGAGAATTTGTTTATAGATTAAAAGTTTTGTATTGAGAGGGAGATTTGATTTAAGAAGGTGCTTCATTTTGTGGAGTTTTAAATTGAGTGATTTTCTTTTTGTTTTTATGTGATATGCCCAAGTGAGTTTACTGTCGAGGTGGACTCCGAGGTAACGGGTGGCTTGTGTTTTGGGAATTGTTTCGTTGTTGAGGATCATGGGGGGACTATGATCTGGACGTAGAGTAAATGTTATGTGGGTAGATTTATTTGGGTTTATTTTGATTCTCCACAAGTTGAACCAGTTTTGTAGTTCATTAAGATGGGTTTGTAAATTATGAGATACTATGATTAAGTCAACATTAGTGGAGATTATACCTGTGTCGTCTGCAAAGGTATCAAGGGTGGTGTTCTCAGAGTGGGGAATGTCAGAGGTAAATATGTTGTAAAGTGTAGGTGCTAGAATACTTCTCTAAGGGACGCCTGCTTTTATGTAGTGGATTTGTGAGAGTTCGTCCTCGCAACGAACAACGAATGACCGGTTATGTAGGAAAGATTTTATTATTAAAAACAGGGGGACTGGTAAGAATCGTAATTTATACAGAAGGCCTTCATGCCAGACGTGGTCAAACGCCTGGGCTACATCGAGAAAGACACCAGTGGAGTATTGTTTATTTTCGAGAGTTTGTGAGATTATGTCCTTAGTATGTAATACTTAGTACGATATGTACCTTAGTTATAATACTAACTAACGCCATATGCCAGAATCACTATGTAGCTAAAATGATGAATGTAAGTAAAAGCACAGTACATATACTTAACACATAAAAAAATGTTATAAAGCAAAAATGTATTTTTCTGTGTACATTGAGGTAATGAACAATAATATATTTTATCCTACTCCGGTTAGTGATAATTTTGTCCACCAGAATGCGTACTGCTATTTTATTACACCAATATCCAGTATTAAATTATACAAGTTTAAACAATAATTAATTTAAAAGAAGATAAATTGTATTATTGCATTAGTATTTAGTTTTTATATAAATAAAAAGAAAAAGTAAATTACTTAAATAATACATAAGATTATTACGACATTATAATATTAATTGGGTTGTTTAAAATATATTTTTTGGAAGTAAAAGGAATATAAAATAAATTATTATTACGAATATTATATTTATTAATTGAAGTTAACCTAACCTAACCTTAGTATATATGAATCGTTTATTTCATTATTTAACAATTTGAAAATATATGTGTTATATATAAGAGTTCTACGTAATTCTAAAGGTTTTAATTTTAAAATTTCTAAAATATTTTTAAAAACAGAATCGTGACAAAACAAATAAAATAATAGAATTAATTTTTTTTATAATATGAAAATGTTATTGAACAATTGTATACTTATTTTAGATTATAAGATATTAAGATATATAATATATAACTAATAAAGTACAAATTAATTATTAACGGTACATAAGGAAAATGGAAAATGGAATGAATTCATTGAATTAAGTACCTATTATTTTTTGTGATTGCAGTTTTCAGTTTTGACTTTTTGTATGACGAAAATAAAAATAAAAATTGCTGTACAGTCATAAAAACATAACAATTTATTCATTATCTATGTGTATAGTGTACAGTACAGTTAGTTTAACTTTAATCTTCATGAAATGAATGAAATAAAATGAAACATCAATTGTTCAATCAAACATAGGTTCAGTTAAAAGTGTAGTTCCATAAACATATGTGAATCTTCTAGAACAATTTGAAGTAAATACATATTACGAAAATGTTTTATTAATAAATATTAAAACATCGAATAACGTAAAAATAACCTTGTATAACGTGATTGGGTATGATCCTGTTAAATATAAGTCATCCAAGGAAGGTATTTGGCCTTTTGGATAAATTGTAACCGTAGCTTGGAAGGAAGGAATTTTAGAATTAAACGTTATAACACAATGTTAAAGTTATTATTAATAAATATAATTGCTTATCAAATACAAATGCAATATAACTTACAAAAGGAGTCTTTGATTAATTTTACAATGATAAGTAGTGTGTCGTAGTTGTGCGAAGTCACGGGTGTTACACTGGATGACTGACTCTAGAAGAATCTGTCATGAACATTGGGTAGTCCAGATGCAAGATCACCATAAGTAGGCTTGAAAATGATGGGTGACAGTCCAACATGTAGTATTGCTTTACTAAACTTCTCAATTGCAAAAATTTGAGTATTTATAGCTAGCACCCTTCTTATGGTTATGATACCTTTCAAAATAGGATTCGCATCTTGTTTATTTATCTCTCTTGTATTGTTCTGATCTATTGCTATCACTTTATTCTTTGAGGCTTTTCAGTTCATTAAGTTTATTATTTTGTTCTTGGACTAGAGTGCTTATAATATGTAAGTCAGTGAGGGTCAGATAAAGTGCCACTCCTATGTTCACTTCTTTGTTGTGATTGTGAGTGTTGGAATATGATTGATATAAGAAGATTTACAGATTGAAGGAAAAACACGTGTTCTAGAGAAACGTTAAAAATATATTTAATAGATGGGGAAAGAATAAATCTGCAATTAAATAGAAATATAGGAGAAAGACAATCAGGTCTGATAGAATTATTATTACTAAGAATATTTATTTGCTGGGAAATATCAAGATCAATATGAATATTATTCAGTCATAAGATTCTATAACTTGAGAAGTAGACTTATTATAAAGAATAACTGATTTATTGTATACTGACGAAAAGTAATGACTAAATAAGTCAACAATCTCCAGACCATTGTTCGCTGTGATTTATGATTTAAAGACAGAATTTGATAAGTCAGTTTTAAATAAGATTTAAAGTTTTTTTATATTTTATATAATAATTAATTTTAGTTAAGAATTTACATTGTGAACGAATAGAGGAAAATTTTATATAAATATAAATAAAAATAGTATGATATGTATGTATTTTTTAATTTAATTATTTTCATATTTATGGACTGCTAGATTTTTAAATTGTTTCGAGTGTGCGTAACGGTGCGTATCGTTTACACACTCCAACCACGGTTATCTACTCTATGTAGTAGATAACAGTGTTCCCTGCTAATGATGATAAAGATATCAATCTTGCCTAACCAAAAACGTGGTTTTATGACAATTATTTGTTCAGCGTAATTTACGTTTCATATTAAAACATTCCTATACATTTAGCGTTTTACTAAGATTGAGGATAATACTCTTATTCATAACGTATTTTTCCTATAAATTTTTTGTTACATATTGTGTACATTGGATTATGCAAAATTGACACGATAGACACGTTATACATTATATACCATCGAACAAGGAACTGTTGTATTACATTATATTTTGAGTTGAAATTGTGGCGTTTTAAAACGATTAAACACATAAGAAAAACATTCATTGACTTATATTTGCAATTATTGTTTTTTTAATTGTGCTTAAAGGTTTAATGATGCAAATAAAAATGTACAACACATTCTCGTATTCTGTGAAAAAATGAAAAACGTAATGCATTTTTATACCTTGCACAGTTGTACGTTAATAATATGTATATTCGTTCAAATTGTGACATATTAATTGAATTGTTTTGTATTTACACTCTGTTTAGTTTTGTAATACATTATACAATTTTAAGTGCGATAACTATTAATATAATATATAATCACCATAATTTAAAAGAAATATGCTACGATGAATGATTATTATATTGCGATTTTTGGTTGCGTACCTATTGATTATTGTAATGATTATGTTATATGTTTGACTTCTTTAACATTTATTTCTATAGTATTATATGGAATGTTCCATGTTTTTTTTAAATAAGAACATAGTATCGACATACTAAAATCATTTTTTGAAAAATGACTAGAAGAGTATAAATATAGATATTATTTGTATTTATAATTAAATATTGACAATATAATGTTTAAAAATTGTTGACATATAAATTTCATTTATTAAGATAAAATAATAAATACAGTGTATGAATTATAAATAAATATGATTGGCCATTCATTTACCAGTTAAGAATTTAAATAATTGAATCCAGTTAATGAGTTCATTCATTAGTTTTTATCACTGTTACTAGTATTGGACCACCATTAAAATTGTTTAAAAAATACATAAATAACAGATTAATTAATTATGAGCATTATACATGTATATGGAGTCATATAAATATCAATTATATTATCTTACTTGTAGTAATAGGAGGTTGCTAGTATTTTGAAGTGTCATTACTGTATCGCAATAAAGAAGTTACTGATAAATTGTAATATATAATATTTATGTTTATATATAATCATAAAACCTGATACTTATATATTCGTGCACTTTTTGTATGAATACACATCAAAAGGAACGCCCCTGTTAACACATATATACAGAGAAATAAACTCTATGATTTATTATACGAATACTAGGTTCTAACTTAATTATTGATATTTGATAGAATTTGAATTTGAATATCTCTTTTTAAATTATACAATTTAATATATTACTATAAAATGTTGTATAAATCATAGGAAATCATGCAAAATAATATAAATTGACTTGTATAAATATTGTATGATATATTTTATTAGAATTGGAGTATTAGACATTGTTTTTATTCCTATGCTTTGCATAGTAGTAATTATGGATGACAGAAATTATCACATTCATACAATGAATGATTGTCTTTTAATAAGAACAAGACCTACAACTTTATTTAAATAAAAACCGTAGTAATGTTTTCAATACTATAGTTTTGTTACATATGAAATTACATACCATGTATATTTTAGAAAGGTACATAATTTTTTTATTGAAAGAATCACATTTCAGGTAACTGGAACCAGCCATTAAATATTAATGGTTTGACAAAAGCAGTAATAATATTTCATATTATTCTAAATAACAATGAATTTGTTTTCTATTAAATATTTTTTAAAAAAGTACAACAAGGTAACTTTCTTTTAAATAATAAATGTTACAAAGAAATAAAATCATTGTTTTTTTTAACAAAGCGCAATAGAATCATAAAAATAATTTTACTCTGACTAAAATTATATTATTATTATTATATATTATATTGTGTGACATATTTTCCATTTAAATACTATTTATTTAATAAATAAATATTAAATCACAACATTTAAAAAAAAAAATACAATGTAAGTTTCTCAAAGAATAAATAATAGTTATATTTTAAACAAGTACAAAATATTTAAAATACGTATATTAACAATAAATATAAATGTAGAAACATTAATTAATCGTATATAAAATTTTGATTTTCAATTATAATTAAATCAGTCTCTAAATCATTTTTACTTTTATTTATTAAATTTGGTGTTTGATGCAAAGATGTACATATATTTATCATATTTGTATAATACCATATATAAGTTTAGACACTTGAACATTTATACAGTTGTATAAACTGTATTAATCTATTTCTAAATTTGATTTTAATACCATTTAGCTTATAAAATATATTTTCACATCTTGCATTTGAGTGTGATAGAGACAATAGATAACACAAGTGTATTAAAGATCCATGACCAGACTAATGATTAGTCTAACTCTTCTTTTATAAGTGCCCAAACTTATCAAGTTCTTTTTCATATTATATACCTGACTGAGTTTTGTTATGCAATATTGCATTCATATCTTAAGAATAATAAACCACTAATTTCTCCGAGAACCGAAGGGACGTAGGAGAAATCGACCGTCCTTCTTTTTATAATTAAAATTGATTAACCTTTAGTTATAATATGGTGTAAAAATGTATATTATATCGAAAGGAAAAGGGGAAACATTTTTTCAACTTTACAGGAGAGCCAAAAACGATTTTTTTGTGATTACATTAGTAACAGCGCGATACGGTGTTTCATGAGACCGTGGCCAATTGGGTGGTGATACCCTTTGGCTACAAATTATTACTTTTACTACCCATTTACTACTTAGTAAGTGGTGGTAGTTGTAGTAAAATATGTATAGTTTCCTCATAGTTGAAATTTGTTTTCGCCACCACTGGCTTGCACTGTCCATTTTCGGATGTTAAAATAAGATCATTTCTTAAAAAACAGTTTTGCGATATAATTATTGTATAAAATAATAAAATTGTGTTGCAATGCTTGCAGTAAAACGTCTGAATATATAGTGGTTATTAAAAACTCAAACAGAATTTGTACGGAAACAAGCAATAAAGCCGTAATTGCGATGTTTGTACGAAGAGGTACATAGAGAATATGAATCTCATACCAGATGTCTTACCAACCATGACCTAAACATGACTAAGTGAAGCATCATAGGTTTCTAAAAATGCACATGATGTTCCAACTCGCACGGTCGATAGCCACTTTCTGTGTTGTCAGAACCAAAATAGTTTGTACAGTAGTTAACAGTTATTTTGTCAACTGGTTTTATACGTCTGATCGTACGTATATATGCACCAAGTTTTTCGAGGTTGAAGAATTCACTATTGCTTTCGTGATTTACGTTAAATGAAACAGGACCAACCACAATTGATCATGGTCATCGCGCGTAATGCGAACGACCGAAAAACCAATTTCACTCGGAAAATAGAAAACTCGTTACTAATACAAAAAAAAAAAAAACTATCGTAGAGCTCGAGGATAACAATTTTGATGGAAATCATGGTTCTCGCTATAACTTCAGCGCCAACAACATGCAAACCTGCTAACCGATTACACCTTTCAAAAACAATAGGGGAACTATTATCTAAAGAAAGTATAAATTTATTGAAGTACCCATTATTATTCGATTATAATTTTTAATTTTGACTTTTTGTACGACGAAAATAATAATAGCGATCAATTATTTAAGGCAGCGTTCTCAACCAGGGGGTCGCGATCACCTTGACCTAGGGCGTCACGTAGGTCAACAGTAATAATACTTATATTGTCCATTGAGTGCTACTTGGTAATGTTCCAATCCTAGATCCTATTTGTATTTGATGCTGTCTCTCAATCCTTCCCTTGTTTGCAGATTCTTCAGAATCTATTTTCTTTGTAACCCCAGCCGATTAAGTTTGGTGGAATCCAAATACTCTATGAATTCATCAGTACACCTGTTTATGTTTTCCTGCGAATACACTTTTACCCACGATAGGATTAGAGGATAAGGACAATTATCCCGTTTGATTGGCAGAACTAATCTTGAAATATTTGAGCAATGGTATAAGTCTGAAGGCGATAAACTGCTAGTTCTCATATTTTTGAAAGAATCTCATTTTTTTTCTATTCGCCCACCCCATGAAACCAGTCATGTATTCTAATATTCCGAAATCAGTCCCAAACGTCTCCCAAATATTGTTATCTACCTATAACAAAAGTACCGCACTGCTTCCTTTCTACATTAGCGCTTCATAGTGGTCGCATCCTAGAAGTAGTCACTAAATATTAAAATTGCATGGGCTATTCTATAATCGATATTAATATTATAAAAACGACCGTAAGCTCGGGGATAATGGTTTTGATGGGAATCATGGTTCTCGCTATAACTTCAGCGTCGACAACATGTAAACTGATTACACCTTACATAAAAAATAGATGAACTATTTTCTGAGTCAGAGTTTCTCAATCAGGTCGCGTAGGTTAGTTTACATGTCTATACGCAGTTGACCTTCGTTGTTGTAAAAGTATCTATGATTTTTAGATCATCATATTAGCATACTCCATAAGCCCTAAATCATTTCTCTTATGTTCCTTAATGGAATTTAACAAGACATTTAAATTATGAATGTGGCAGAATGAAAAGATTTCAATAGTCCATATGTCGAGACAGGGCCGGATTAAGACTAGATCAAGTCCTAAGCTATTTGAGATGAGGGGCCCTTTAAAGGTCCGGATAAATATTCCCCCCCCCCCCTAAATTCGTATTCTAACATCACCTACGATTATAAGTCAGTGGCAAGTATGATTTTCGGATATCTAGAGAGTTAACTGCAATACAATTATGAAGTATATAGATAATTGAAATAATTACTTACTTAATATCATTTTTATTAATAAACACTTAAAAATATAAAATTCGGTGAACCGAAAAAAGTTTTTTAAAAAAGCATAAATTACAAGAAAACTTATTATTTTATATCATAATTATAATTAACTAAAATGCTCTCTTTCTTGCCTTTGCCAAAGCAAAGTCACTGATAACATCATCAAATGATAAACTGCGTAGTTTGTCACTTTCTATGCACATAAGACTAAGGGAACATAATTTATCTTGAGTCATTGTTGTTCTAAACTCATTTTTTATCCATATACACGACCAGTTACTGGTGAATATAATAACCATTCTCTGCAATATTTTTCACCGTTAGCCCGTTTGGGATAAAACAAGCTTTTTGAGCAATATCTATCTTGGTTTGCAAATAACTTCTTTGATTTTTCAAATGTGCTATTTGAGTGCTGACATTCTGATGGACCTTTTTCTACCCAGTATGAAATTTCATCTTTACTTAAATCACCCCATAGTCGAACATCATTCAGTTTGTTTTTATATTTTAAACTTTTTGTACTTATACTACTTTCTGGCTTAAAAATCTTAATATTTGTTCCTTCTTTCGTTGAAATAGATTCTATACGACTAGATGTACTAGGTTCTGTGTTAGGAAAAGGATAAATATCCCGTGACTGACTTATTGTAGTAAGGACTTTTGATTCATCAGACTGCTTGTCTATATTTGTAAAAAAACTATCCAATTTTGTTAACTTGCTAAGCTCATCTTCAGCTCTCTGCTTCTTTTTCCTTTTTTGAGCTCCACTTTTATATATTCTGGTTGACATTTTACAAACGGTGACCAAATATTTAATGTAACTAAAAATATACATTTAAAAGTAATGTAATGGGTGAATAAATTATAAATAATACCAATAATACCGTTCCAAACGAAGTATGTATTATTTAATATGCATATATATATATATCAGGGGGTCCTTATTTATAAACTTTCGAATTTTTTATGTAAAATAATTTAATTTTAGTTTTTTTAATCAAATTAAAACTATAGCTCTTAGCAAAAAAATATATACAATAAAAATATAATAAATAAATAAAAATATACAATATTGTACTCACGCTGTGTTTCATGTAACGCCAATACCGAGTGCAAAAGAAAATGAAATCGTAATAAAAGTAGTTCTAGCTATCAAAATTGATGATTCACAATAGTTTATCTAAATATTTTATCTATTCTAACGACAATTGTGCTCGGTGTAAGAGAAGGCCATACCTCATAAGGGAATTTTTATTCTGCTTGGTGTTATTTATTGCCTATAAATGACACCAAACGGAATAAAAATAATCACTGATAAACACTACGAAATGTATATACCTATACGGTTCCGATACACATATCGCTTTATACATCCATATCAATACATTGAAACATATTTATTTCCAAGTTACTAGTTTACTACCTCAAAATAATATTCTACTGCTATACACGAAATATTTTTCTGTGTTGATCCAATTTGAGTGAATTTTTTTTCCCGATATTTGGCCGATGGCCCGATATTTATCGATATATATATATTTATATATATTACAAATGGACAATTTGGATAATTTTTCGGGGGGGCCCTCAAGGCAGTGGGGGCCCTAAGCTACAGCTTGTGTAGCTTATACGTAAATCCCGCACTGTGTCGAGAGTGTCAAACGCCTCTCTTATGTATTCATTCGAGCTTCTGTCGCCTCATCAGTGTTAATGAAGTAAAGCTGGCAATACCATGGAGCGTTCGTTCCTGGATTGGCGTCACTAATCAATTTGAATGCTTGTCCATGTAGAACAAATACTCTTGGTCCTCGGTCAGGTGGCGCTTGAACTTGCTGAGGAAAAACTAATCGATTTCCAGCAGGATTTTGTTCCTTTGTACCTCTTTCTGAAAATGCCAATCTTATGTACTGTCCTCGCTGAACAAACGACCCAAATTTTCTAACTGGTCTCATACCTCGGTCACCCAGAATAAATTGACCGCCGCCAAATCATGCTCTTATTCTGTACTGACTTTACTGATTGAATTAGCTTATACATTCAAACATGAAATAGGCGATGAAAACGTCGAACCGAATTTGTCAAGTTGTTTTTGGAAACTAATGATAATATCACGAAACGGAAATTTAAATTACTTTTAATTTCCATGTGAACACGTGTGCGTTATATATTTTTTTAATAAGTAAAATGTAAAATTCAATATTATAATTTGCTCACTTATAGACTTGCATATCAACTGCAACGCTACCGTTAAAAATACAATTGTTCACCAATTAAAATAAGAAGTCTTATATTTTATGTGTACAAAAAAATATGTAATACACAATAAAAATAGTAAAAATAGTAAATTTCTTTATATCAACGCGTTCAATTTAATGTGTGAATAAAACAAATTCCTGTGAAAAAATTACCGATGTGCACTCGTCTATAATGTTTCGCAGTCTAACGTCATTGTTAAAACTTTTGTCTATCGTTCAATTTGGAATATGACGCTACGGGGCTACCAATCAAAATGCGTTGTTTACATATAAGTTCAAAAGTAGTATTTTGAATGGCCTTTGAATCTTTTTAATCGTTTTAAAATTACCGTGTTCTAATAGACGTAAAATGATCAACAAAGTATGCATATTTATCATAATTAATTAATTCATTGATATTAATTTATATCGTACAGATAATTGTGAATGGGTACCCTGGGGAGAGAAGAAGGATAAGATTTATATAAATATAAAAATGATAAAAACATATAATGCTCCGACCTGACTAGAAGGCACAATGATATTGAGATTATTTCGGTATTCGGCTCAACGGCGAAATGGTTAATGTTACTGTTGAATATCACTAGCATAGATCAAAACCACCGCAAATAATGGCTGACCTGACATGACTGCGGTAAATGCCGATGTACACATATAAAATAAATGTTTTATATACAAGAGTTCCACGTAATTCTAAAGGTTTTAAATATTTCGTAACCAGAATCATGACAAAACAAATAAAATAATAAAATTTAATTTTTTTCATAATATGAATATGTTATTTAACAATTGTATACTTTAGATTATAAGATATTAAAATAAATATAACCGATTAAGTACAATATAATTATAATATTATTAATTATAAACGGTACATTAGGAAAATGGAATGAATTTATTGAATTACCTATTATTTTGTGATTGCAGTTTTTAGTTTTGACTTTTTGTACGACGAAAATAAAAATAAAAATTGCTGTACATTCATAAATACTTAATAATTTATTCATTATCTATGTGTATAGTGTACAGTACAGTAAGTTTATCAATATATATTATCTGTGAATTTTTTTATTTGATACATTATCAACCAGATCACCTTTACTAGTGGTCGCTTAGGTTAGATTACGTGTCTACGCGTAGTTGACTTTGCTTGATGCGAAAGTATGTCAATTATTAGATCATCATATTAGCATATTCCCTCATAGAGACATTATTTTGTACACGCAGACTCGTTTATTAGACTACGAAGTCGACAGATCTTGGTGGATTTTCATTGTCCCTCACAATTATAGCTGCCATTTCATTTCCATTTGGCAAGTTGTAGCGATGTGAGTCTTTATTATTCGTCGCGAAGTATATTTTCATAAACCTTGGTTGTCTATCTCAGTGGGTCAAGGGTAACGGCCTAAGCCATTTCTCATTCACACGTTTCTCTCTTGTTCCTAAATTGTTCCGCGCACGGATTCACCTCCTTCATCAACCTATCTAATCTGTCTAACAATTCGGGAGTGTATATATTAAATGTAAATATCTGCTTAGAGAAATAATTAAAGATGATCCAGTTTATTGTCTAAATAAGTGTGAAAGATGTTACAGTGGACGTTGTAGAAAATGATATTTAACAAGGCATTTAAATTATGAATGTGTCGAAATGAAAATATTTCAATGGTCCACCACATGTCGAGAGTGTCTAACACCTCTCTTGTGTATTCATTCGAGCCTCTGTCACTTCATCAGTGTTGATAAAATAAAGCGGGCTATACCGCGGAGCTTTCGGTTCTGGATTGGCGTCATTAATCAAGTTGTATGGTTGTTCGTGTTTGACGAATTCGGTCCTCGTCCAGGTGGTGCCTTAAACTTGCTTAGAAAACAACGAAGTGAATTCCAGCAGGTTATTATTTATTATTCATACGTACCTCTTTCTGAAAATGCTGATCTTTATTGTCCACGCTGAACAAACAACCCAAATTTTCTAACTAGTCTCATAGCTCTGTCACCCGTCAACAATATCTTACCGTTTCCGCAACATGAGGATAAGTTTGTCTTACACATCTCATATCACTGTCATTGCGCATAATGCGAACGACCGAATAAGGTCCACTATTTATTGTTCACTAGGAGTAAAAAAAAACTCGTTATTAATACTATAAAAACGACCGTAGAGCTCGCGGATAACAGTTTTGATGAGAATCGTGGTTCTTGCTATAACTTCAGTGCTAACAACATTATCACCTGCAAACCGATTACACGGGATCATCGTCCTATCCAAGGCAATTTTTTATCTTTATTCATGTTGGATTTTGGGGTCCAGATTGACTTGGTCGCTTGCCAATCATATTTTCTCATGTTATATTGTGGAAAATAATACATGTTAGTTGTCACGTTTCCTCCTCGTCGAAGCTATGTCATCAAATATCGTCTTAATAGTAAATATATCTTATTATTTTCTACCAGGCTTTAAACACAAATTTATATTTGAAAAAAGTTTAGAATTCTGTAGTAACAATATTTAAAAAAAATCTATTGGTTAAATGCGTCGTCGATTATATTTTACACCAACTCGTATGTTGTTACCAAAGTAACAGTTTTATAAAATATACTTAACACAAATATATAATGTATATATATTTTTTTTTATTTTCAACGAAATCTCATCGATTTTAAAAATATTCGTAATTTTTAAAATAAAATTTTAGCAATTAATTATTTTAATGATTCGTCAATCAGAACTTGCATTAAATACCGAAAATGACACAGGTAGTAAAATCAAACCGTTGGAACTGGACACAATGAAAAAATGTGGAGAAATTTTGTTCGATTTGTTTGGCTCACAGTTGATAAACGAAGATACCAATGACAGCGTTTCGGCCACGTTTTCGAAAGATACGTCTTATATGGATTTGCTAATGATAAAGAGATTTGATCGATTATATGATATGATGGTATGTGATCTTAAAAAAGCAGACTGTAGTTATCAGGTTCGGCCAAAACTACAGTTATACGATGATCTCAATGTATTTATGCTAAACAATAAGTTGCACATTATTAACAGGTATTGTTTAAAATTACAATAGGTACTACTAATAATTCGTTAAACATAAAAACTTTTTTCCAGATATCTAGCAGAAGAATCGAATATTACTTTTTTTTATTTTATCTAAACTATATTTTGAATGAATAATGCTTTGATATTTTTTTTTCCTTTTTACGACTTTATACCTTACATATATTGTAAATAGACATAAACAATAAAATTGCATTAGTATACAATAATAAACTGTGATTGAGCCTTATCTTGTACGTATGATTGAGTTGTAAAATATTACTAACATTACATAACTGTTAAATTGAATTTGAGTGGACTGTAATTTTGAATCGGTTGTATAAATAAGAAAATAATAGTTTTTTTGTGAAGTTTATTTGAATTGCACGTTATATTAGAATTGTCACATTGGTAACAATTGTAACTGAGCAATTAACAAATAATTTTTGAAATAACTTTAACGAGTTAAAAAAATTAGTTAACTTGCCCAGCCTTGTTGTCTTAAGGAGATAACTAGCTAAGCCACAACAATAACAACGAAAACGACTTTTTTATAAAATACAATAGCCAGGTTACATTAGGTTAATCGCCAAAAAAAACCTATTATAACATAATGACACCAAATATTGAGTTACAAAATATTATATTAGGTATACGTATATTCTACGATATACTTATTGAATTTTACGACATAATTACAAACTTATTAATTATTTGATTACAATTTGTATTGGATCTTTTTTAATAAAATATTATAATAAAGAGTAAATAAATTTAAAATATATTCAGATTTCTACTTACAATATCACGTTATTATTACTTAAGTTCTGAATATAATTATATATCCTTTTAGCAATATTAGTGTAATACATGTATTTAACATACATAGTTGTTATATAACGCGTTCTAAAAATAATATATAGATATGTCTTCGGAAAAGGGCCAAGACAAAAGACTTGGGATCCGAGTTCCGCGAAAGAACTGAAAACCATCCGAACGTGGCGCAAACAGTTTAAAGACCAAACTCAAGTGCCGAAGGGTCTTGTTAATGTTTATGAAACAGCAACCGATTGTGCAGAATTATGTCCATTTGACGTCGGTATGATCGCGTTCGCAGTTTTCGGCTTTTTATTGTAAACAAATATTCAAACAACAATTGAAATCTAAATTAGTCATTTACGAGAATAACGATTTCGTTTCGTATCTCTTATAATTCCTTCTAGAGGATACGATACGTCAAAGGATTACGATATTCTATACAATGTATTTCGTCGCGTAGAATCCGCCGCATTAATACCGATCACTTTTCAATATGTTTACAATTCCGTGTTGCGACACGTGTACTTTCATCCGTGGATGTTTTTCGACGCAACCACATACGAAAGTGACATGGAGTACTTTGATTCTATGATGGAAAATTCGGATATTATAGCTGTTTTTGAGTGGATTTTCGACTTGTTGGTCAAAAATCCTAAGGTCATTAAAAAATTCGAAAGCAATCCTTTCCCAATTGACCTGGATATTACGCCCGAAATGTACGACATAAATGGAGTGAAAATGGCGTCAAGCTATATAGTTCGGTTACGAATATTTTATAGATGGGTATCAAAACAGCTGTTTCTGTTGTTCAGGTAAATAATATTCATACTCATAATAACAGTTGTACTGTGCTTTATGCGCCCCTCACCTATCGTATATTTGAGCCAAAATAACGACATTTTTCTGAGTACTGACTTGTAATGTAATGCATGTAATTTACACACGTGGTAAAATTTTGGAATGTATAAAATATTGTAATATAATTGAGAATTGCTCAGAATCGTATTTTCTAATGCAATATCATTGCATTCAAATCTTAATAATAATAATAAACCACTAATTTCTCCGAGGACCGAAGGGACAAAGGAGGATCGTCCAGAATCGACCTTGCTCATTTTTTTTAATTATGTCAACATAAATAATGTTCCTCATGTTATACACGATTTCCTTATTTTTGTAATAACGAATATTTTAATATTATGTTTGTTTTTTTGTATTATGACTTATGTGTCAGGACTTACCCTTCACAATTTATGGATATTAACATAATTCATTTTTAGTTAAAGTACAGTATTATACAACCGTAAAATAAAATACCGTATTTTTACATCACCGAGTATTAATAATAATGTTTTAATAATATTATTTTATCAAGTTTAATAGATTTATACAAGTATATAAGTATTAATACAAGTTTTCTCTTTTTAAGCGAAGTCTATAGTTATTATGTCAGTTATAATATTGAACCTACTATTCCTTAATTGATAGAATAAATAAAATATATTCAAAAGTTGAAATGATTTTAAAAAAGTGGGAAGGCCGATTGTGGACGTTCCTCCTTCGTCTCTGCGGTTCTTGGGGAAATTAGTGGTTTATTATAATCATTCAGATTTAAATGCAATAATATTGCATTAAAAAATACGACTCTTAAAAAATCTCAATATATTAAACCGATAATCCATTCCAAAATTTACCACGAATGTAAATTGCATATTTAAATATGCAAAATAAATTTCAAATTCCTACGAACAATATTCAAGGAGTTATCATTTCATGATAAAAATTGTCAATCACAATTTTCAAAATATTTTGTAAATAGATTAAATAGTATAAAGTAAGAAAAACTTTTGAGAAATTCGAAAAATGAGCTTATTAAAGTACCATGAAGACACAAATTGCTACCGAAAGCATACCCCACTTGTAATAATTGGATAATTATATCTATCCGAAAAAATAAAAAAATAAAACATCATTGTAGAAACAATACATTCCTCGCTCTGCTCGGAATCTAAAATAAATATTCTACTTTATTTTATTGAACCAATTAAAATTTAATTTTTTTTTTATAAAAATATTTTTAGTTTTTAAATGTAACAATGTTATTATCGGATTTATTAATGTTCATCGCGTTGAATTTACGCGCAAAGCTGTACAATTTTTTTTATTGTAGAATAATTGTTTTGTTGATAAAATAATTTTAATCGTTTTCTTGTTTTGAATTTTGTTTTTCTCTATTTCAATTAGAGTAAAAAGGAGTAATTTACGTATCCAACAAAACGGATAATTGGGTTACATAGAACTAGTTTTTCTGTATCTTTCAATGTTTCCAATTTAAAAAGCTGTACATTATTCTGTAAGAAACCATTTCATAAAATAAAACAACCCATAGTTACCCAGTCAAATGTTTAATCATTATTTATAAATAATATTTATAAACATTTCCGTTTTAATAAAAAATTATATTACGTGGATTAATTTAATAATTATTTGATCTGCGTGTTATAGCGGTGGATATAATGATCGCATTTCATTGTTGGATGGTCAAATCAAACGGCTTTTAAGTTGTATTGGCAAAACAACCGGATTGAGATATTTTAACGACATGTACATTTATGTGTTACGTCATTTTACAAAGATCCTTTGCGAATACGATTGTCCAGAATCAATGTTAAAAACAGTTCGGGATACGTGGATCGATGAGAAGTTTAAGAATATAATCAAATTTTGTGTAATCGAACAAGTCAAATACCACTTAAATTTGACACATCGCGATAGTTCAACGAATTCTAATGTTAGCGTAATATCTCAGTCAGATGATTCTATTCACATTAATGGCGGAGAAACAGAGTAAAATCAATATAAGAGGTGTGACACAAAAGTAATGCGACTTTCTAAATATCACATAGACTATTAACGTTATCCATAAAGCGATTATTGAAATATGATTAGGAAAGATCTGTTGATCAGTACAAAATAATATAATATTGATGATACCGCTTCATTTTCTTATATTAGCGTTTTGATTAGGATGTGTAACGTAGATTTGTTTTAAACAAATATAACATAACTTGAATAATATTTATTTTGTGTGTCGTGTGTTGTACAGAGAAATTATGAATTATTATATAAATATGATAAAGCGTGTGTCACAAACACAATCAGTGGCGTAGTCAAGGGGAGTGGGCACAAGGCCAAGGCCATAATTGCAAAGCGGATGTGTAAGTGCGATAATGAGATAAATGATAATCATTTTAAAGGTATTTGAGATTATATAAAGATAATTGAATTCTCTGTTTTGGGTAACAATGATTTCGCTCAATTCCATGTAACATTTTAAACACAGCATTACAGCAAAACGTGTTAATGTGTTATCCAGTGCGAAAGAGATAAAAAAATTAACATATATGAAACAATTGATACATTAGGAATGGCATCCAGTATTTTTAAGAAAGCATTAATATACACTTAGAAACAGAAATAAATAAAATAATATACTAAAAATATTAAAATTTTTATATGGAATGTGTGGGGGGTAGACAAAATATTCAGCTATCCCTCCAACTTAAAATGTGCCCGCTACCACTGGAAAAAATCGCAAAAGAAGAAGTAATACAAGTTTTTTATTTAAATTCTCATTGACGTCTCCTATTATTAGTAATTAAGTTTATCGACTTGTAATTTATTATTTATTAAAACCTATTAAATTTAATTTTATATAGCAATTTTGTGCTATTTTGTATATCTTAGATGAAAGCTACTACTGACACGATCATTTATAGTGTAACCATTGTTACATCATATTATTACTTCTATAATGTTGAATATACATGAAGTCTACATGACTTAGTATTGTAAGGCCAATGGCGAAATACGTATTGGTAAGAGACGGCAGTTCATCATATCTTATTGAAGACACTGGAACTCCGTCTGCAATTCAGACACCACTAACAATACCTAATATAAATATTAAAGATTAATTATATAATAGTTCGTATATTCAATACCAACTCGTTTTGAACAACTACCCATGTGCACATACGCTGTATACTTTACAGTGTAACTATATCATCGCCAATATTAAACGACCATGGGGAAACATCAACTAACGAACTAAATATCAATTTTAATAAACATTATTCTAATGTTTTTGAATTGATTATTTATACTAGTATATTTATATATTTATATACTAGTATAATATAATCAATAATTCTAGTTATAAAGTTATAAATATACTTTTTTTATAGGTTAATTTTGATTTAATTTTAGTTGTTTAAATATGTTTGTAAGTTCTTTTTATATTTTTTTAACCATCGTCCTGATGTAAGTTCGTCGAGTTGGAATTGCTTTGATGGGTATAAATCTTCCATCAACAGATTGCGATTCAAACGGCCTCACATGTTCTGTCGAGTAACTGAACATTCCCGGATTTTTAAGAAATGGAAACATAACTTTCATAGACAGTATTTCTATCGCATGTTCTCCAGCTGATGCATCCTTTATAATATCAAATCATAAATAAAAATATAAATATTATTTTGTTAAGATGTGTATGATATAATTCATTGTGGCGTCAATTATGATAATGGTCACACTCCCTATTTCTCCGTGAAACTGGTCGGCAAAAATACCTAAATTGGCTCGCTACTTTCATTATTTCATTAATTGTAACCGGGTCTGGTTGATACACAACCCCCGTTGACGTTGATTGCCAATCAGTTTGTCGTATATAGTATGGTGGAAATTTATACGTATTCGTTGGAGCTCAGTCCCTCGTTGTAGCAATCTCTTCAAATGTCGTCTAAATAGTAAATATATCTTATTATTTTCTACTTGCCCGGCCCTGTTTTTATATTCCTAAAGGAGATAAGCTAAACCTCAACAATAACAACGAAAACGACTTGTTTATAAAATACATTAACTAGGTTACATATGGTTAATCGCCAAAACATGTCTAATTTTATTATGTTTCTAATATTGAGCTATAAAATATAGACGGTATTATATTTCTATATATCTTTATATTTTTATAATCAATCAGCTACTGTATTAACTTTTTAACAAAAGCAGAAGAGGAAAATTAATGGGTACATAATTACTCCTCTTTTGACAAGGATATAGAAATCACATATTTTTTACGTTTCAATACCCAACTTAATAAATCGAAACATATTACTATAAACTGGGCCGAAGATAACACCTGCATTCACTACTTAGAGGAGACATGGCGAAGCACACTATATTGTCAGGTGCTAATCCAAGTTATTTATTAAAGAGGGGCCATTTCATATTAAAAACATATAATAGTGACATCTACATTAATATCTCGATGAATATTTAAAAGAGAAAGTCCGGTTAACCATCATCGCATCCATGTATTGAGTTTTCGTACTGTTCTCTCAACACTTGCATTGCTTATTGGCAGAGTCATTAAAACTCTCAAAAGGTGATTAATTAACGAAAATATTTCTTCGTCACATTTTGCAAGAATTTCCATAACACATGGAAGTTACCGAAAAGCCTTTAAGTTTTAAACTATTCCAATTTTGTTTTCATAATCTAAACTCACAACGTAATAAAGAAAAAAATCATGTCTTTATCATTTGAAAAAATAAATATGAGGTTGTATTTTCATTTAAAAACATGCCCAGAAGTATATAAGATAAATTAAAGCATTCAAGTGTTTTTTTTGCGAAAAACGTAATTTTAAATCATTAATTACATTATCTATTAATGGAATAAATAAGGCTTATTTGTAATATTCAATATCATTGGTTGCATAATTTTTTCGATTTGTTTGTCTTAAATATTTTTTTGAAATGTTTAAATGGACATTTTGTTTTGTAGCCAAATGTTCACACTTTTTATAAATTTCTGAAAATATTATAATTATTAAGATTTGAATGCAATAATATTGCATTAGAAAATTCTGAGCGAATCTAAATTTATTACACTGATCATACATTCCAAAATTTACCACAAGTCAAAATTACATATTATGTAAATATGCAAAATAAATTTCAAAATTCAAGGCGATTTCATTTTATGATAAAAATTGTCAGTCACGATTTTCAAAAAAATTTGTAAATAGATTAAATATGATAAGTTTTCAGCATTTTAAAATATTTATTTATAAATTGTAGAACATCATATTAATGAATATTATTGTCATGTATAAAAATGTATTACATATTATATTAATTTGTATTAAACCTTCAATTTTACTTCAATTATTCTGTAAAATAATATTATTTTTAAAAACTATTTTTGTCTCGGAAGAATTACTTGTATATAAACTAATTTCTTTCAACTTATTTTTAATAGTAATTGATTTTGATTCATATATTTATAATAAACACTGTTCTTTCTGAGTACAGAAGGCACTAACTGTTGTTGGCCGAACTAATGATTGTCGAGCCCACAGAAAAAAAAAGAAACACTTTTTTTTTTTATTTAATAGTTGGTCAAAACCACCGTAACGGGTTTATCTACCGGACCTAACCGGAGGTTGTCGTGAGATATTAACAATGTTTGACAAGTAAGATAGAAAAAAAATATAAATAACAGTATGTCGCAAAATAAACAAAAATGACGACTAGACTTACAAACGTTCACGAATGACAAAGTATAGACGTTACCTCGGTCGGCGGTAGAGTTTTTTTCGTCTGAGCGCTCGCGCACCGGTTCAGCTCGCCGCCCCACCTGTTCCTCCTTCCAATTGCTGAGTCGGAGTGACCGGTGGACGCCGCTGCGCCAACGTGCGTGAACTTGGCCCCCCTACCTCCCCCAATTTTCTTCAAAATAGTGTCAAAAATTTGCAATTATATGCATGTCTCGGGAATAAATTTGCAATTCATCGTGGAGCCTGTAATAATAAAAAAACACGTGGGTGGAGCAACACAGTAGCTACATTTAGCTTACTGAAAAAAAATGGTATACAAATTACAATTAAGTAACTTGTGTCTATACTAACTTAAAATAATATTCAAATACTTATAGTTTACTAATTTAACATTTTATTTATACTTTACAATGCGAATTCATTGTTTTTATCATTAGTTGCAGCAAATTTTTTAATTTTTTATGAAGCTCATTTTAGGTTTTTTTGTGCTATGGGACCATATAGCCACATTCTTGTAAATCACTGGAGAGATATCGGATATATATGAATACTTTATTCCAAATCTACATTGTTTATATTTTTAAATAGTTGCGTAATTTTGCTATTTTTAAACAAATTATACATTTTTATATACGTGCGTGAAAATGGAACTCCCGCGAAAATAAATTTTTAATTTTATATTTATCAATAATCAAGTAGTAATATCAGGTTTTTATAAGTATTATTCAACGATCCAATAACTCTGAATAAATAAAATTTCAAATAAAAATAATTTTGAACTTATTTTAAATTCAAAATTTGTAATTAGTGTACCTACTATTGTCTATTGGTTATAAATAATTGAATATTAAAATTCCGTTTATGTTCTGCAGTAATTCATTATTTTTACGTAGAAAATATTTTGGATTTTAATATAGTATAGTAGCGTGTAAAATTCAAGAGTTTAATAAAAGCATCAAGCTGGGTGCTATTTGTAGTAAATTGTAAAATTTAAAAAAAAAAGTAAGGCGGAGAGTAAAGATGGTAAAATGGGTATTTCAGAAACTAAAATATGATTGGTATATACAAATTATACACTTACCTCCTTCTGAGTCGGTGTGGTAGTCGATGCCTATTATAATTTAAAATTCTGAATGTAAAAGATAAAGTTGGTGAAACAATTACATGTATTTTACTGTTTTGTCATACATTTATACTGTAGACTATACAATATTTAATATTTTACAATTTAAAATTAAAAAAAATAAGGTATACAAATTATAATTAATAAGTAATACGCATACACTAACTTTAAACAATATTCAAATACTTATATTTACTAATTTACAATTTTATGTATACTAAACAATGCGGATTAATTTTTTTTGCCTGTTACAACAAATCTTTAAATTTTTTTCTGAAGATCATTTTGGTTTTTCCATGTTCCATCAATTCTTCTTATAAATAACAAGTAATGATCTGTTTTGTATGCTATATGAGTTAATAAATATCATATAGATGTCTAGGAATAATAATTAAATATAAGTAACTTACCTTATTACTGTCCATTTCGTTGTAGTAAATAAAATGTAAATAAATAAAAATGTCTTTATTTCTATTTTATCGTCAACGTTAATTAAAATGAAATGAATAATTTTCTTAAATGGAACAATTTGTACATTTAATATACATGATATAATTAATAAAATTGTTAAATAAACCTATATTTAATTGTGTATAATCCAAACTAATATTAGTAAACGGCAATTTAATAACACAATATATGCGAGTACAATAGTTATTTTAGATTAATTAAATATTCATGGGAGTTCCATTTTCACGCACGTGTATAAAAATGTATAATTTGTTATTAGCAAAATTACGCAACTATTTAAAAATATAAACAATGTGGATTTGGATTAAATATATTATAATATAAATATAAATATAAAATATAAAATGTATCCAAATATAAATATATATATATATATATCCGACCTCTCTCCAGTCTCCAGTGACCTACAAGTATGTGGCTATATGGTCCCAAAGAAAACCTAAAATGAGCTTCAAAAAAAATTAAAAAATTTGCTGCAACTAGTGGTAATAAAATTAATTCGCATTGTTAAGTATAAATAAAATGATAAATTAGTAAACTATAAGTATTTGAATATTGTTTTAAGTTGGTATACACTACTTAATTGTAATTTGTATACCACTTTTTTCAGTAATCTAAATGTAGCTACTATGTTGCTCCACCCACGTGTTTTTTTTATTATTACAGGATTCACGGTGAATTGCAAATTTTTTCCCGATGCACAACATGCATAAAATTGCAAAATTTTGAAACCTTTTTGAAGGTTGTAGGATGACATGGGGGGTACGTGAAGTTAACATCTATAAAAGAGAGTACAAGACATTCTGTTAAGAGCTTTAAAAATAGCTCAGTAGTTATCAAATGATCATGCTCACCTGTATTAACGGGAGAATGAGACCTTAAATAAGAGTCTTGGACATCTTCCTCATTATCTAGATCAGGTAAATCATCCCCATAGAGATCTGCCATAAGGGCATTTGTTAAAGCTTCAGGATCTAGTTGTGCCAATGCTGGATGAACATCATTACCCCTAGGTTGTCATTATCATCTACTTCTGGGCTGCTCAGCATCCCTGTTCTCCTTATGTCTTTCATATAGAATTATGAGATCATTCTCAGAAATTCCTTGGGATTGTTCTTTTCTAATATTATAAGGAGCATTCCAATTTATTCTGTTTTCCAGTTCTTGCAATCGCTTTTTTTCTTTAGTTATCCTAGGTTCAGCAATCCTTTTATATGTTCTAATTGCCAGATCTTTCTTAGAATGCAATTGAAAGATCTTCCACTTCATAGCATCTACCACCGGTTCTAGATGTTTAATCAAGGTTGGCACCTGGTAATAACTCAAAATGATAATGTGCAATGGCATTTTATTATTCATATGATAGTAGTATGAGGCTTCACCTATATAATGAGCAGATGCAATAGGACTACTTTAGCTGGTAGATGACGGTATCCTTTATTATTCCTATAATAAATAGGTAATATTTGTAATTACTTGACTAATTGAACGATTTAAACAGTAATCAACGCGCTGTCATTTCGTAGATTTCGAGGACTCGAATGAACCAAATGTTTGAATTTTGTATGAATAATATAATTAATGGACTGTATAATTTATAATTATTGTAAATTGTATTCACTTTTATTACGTAATCACGTAACATTATAACTTCATTACGAAAAATTTAACTACCTATAAATACGTATAATGTACGTATTATGGAGCTGAAAAATAAAATACATTTAAAATATTTTTTCTAATAGCGATTCTATAAAAGACAATATTTAATAGAAAGGATTGGTAAAAAATATATTTTACAATTAAATGATTGTTATATTATCTATGTATTATTCACTAGTAACTACTGTTAATATTATTGTATTGAAATATTTTAATTTCTAATGAAAAAAAAAACACTCGGTAACGTTGGTTTTAACGAGATTAGAACAATAACAGATGTGATGATGACCGTACCGAATAAACAATAATATTGAATTGTCTGACGAACGTTATTAATTTAAAAAAAATTGATTAACCGATTCCGTGATTTTGATCTTCGTGAGTAATTCGTGACAATGTCCAACGATTTTGAGTTCGATGTGGCGGCCAAAGACATCATGGACCAGATTGTCGTGATACGCGACCCGCAGCTGGTGATCACCATTGAACGGTGGATGACCAAATTGACGACGGAGGATCGCGGTCCCAACGAACTGAACTACCTCAAACTCTTACAGTACATGATGATTAACCGGCGGATCGGCTCGCCGTTCGTACGGGATCCGCCAGCGGGCATGCTGATGCCGTTGAGCAGGTACTTGAACCCGCCGCCGTGCACCGGTCCGCGAGTCCGGGAGACTCGGAGCTGGCGGAGGACAACCAAGCACAGCAGGGCCGCGCAGACTCCCGAGTTCGCGGACGAGGAGCTGGAATCCGAAGGCGAGTACGACGACAGCAGTCCGCCGAACAACAGCGACGAGAATAGCGACGTCGCGGTTACGTCGGCGTCAGCGTCAGATACGAACGCCGAAGAGACCGACGTGATTCGCGGCGGCGCCGTGGCGGCAGACGTAAAGAACGACGGCGAAGACAACGACGACGGTGCCGGCAATATTGACAAACGCGACGGACATTTGGCCGGCGGTGGAGAATGCTGCGATTCGCGTCGTAAGTCTAAAGTCACCGATGGGACGCCGAAAAACTGCTCCAATAAGAATCCGTTTGCTAAACTGTGTAACCCGTGCCTGGACGGGCTGGGACAGCACCTGAGAAAGCGACCAGAGCCCTTGGATGTGGCCTACGGGGAACTGTTGGGCGACTGTGCGATACCAACGCTCACCGAGGCTGAGGCGAAAACCGTCAGTCCCGAGCTTCTGCGGGTTCTGAAAAATGTGAATGACACCACGACTTTACAAGACTTTTACTTCCAGGTGGGTAATGACTTAAAGAGGATCGTATCAACGTGTCCTATCTATAAAACTGATAACAGTGATTCTTCAAGTTGGTTTTTTATTGGTATAAGGATATCGTTATACATCCATAATTTGAGAGAAACTAGGAAAAATGCATTAAAAAGATTCGGTTACAGTCAAAATTACAGTCAGAATTAAATTAAATTAAAGTTACAGTCAGAAATTTCTAAAGTTAAATATTAATGTTTGAATAATTATATCAGTTATTATTAATATGCTCTTCTAAACTAAGACATATGAAAGGTCGACTTTGGACGTTCCTCCTTCGTCCCTTCAGTCGAAGAAATTAGAGGTTTATTATAATTAATATTTACATGCAATGATAGAGAAAATACGATTCTATCCGAAACACAATATTTTATACTGATAATCCTACAAAATTTTATCACTTATGTAAATTATCTGTTTTAGTATTAAAAAAAAAATAAGTATCAAGTATAATCAAGTAAATTATTATTAACCTATCATAAAATTACTAAAGTAATTAATATTATCAAATTGTAAAAAAATACCAATTGTACAACGTTTATCTATTTTTATTTATGGAAAACTTTATCAGTTTAAAAACAAAAGCCGGTAATACATGCATTAATCCTAGAGTCGTATAAATTCAAAGCAAATAAAATGTTTAAAAATGTCCATAACCGGTACTCCTACCACGTTTTATATTCCTTGCGCTAATGTCAATTACCCCATTAACTCTCATCTTCTCCGACATATGAAAACGACTAAAACCTAGTACCTCTTTTTGTTTTATCGTACAATTAATAATTATCATTTTGAATATATCAATTAGAAATTTCGTGTCTTTTTAAGCTTTTCCCGTATAATGTAAAACATAATTGGTATTTGGATAGGTGTCCCTTTACACGTGTGACCAGGCGTCGCTGTTGATGAGAGTGTCGGACGGCATGATGGACGATTTCCGGGCGTTTGTAATGGACGTGTTCGAGAGCAGGGCCGAGCACATTAGCGACGGGCTGGCCAAAGAACAGATATCGTTATGTGTTAAGTACGCGTACTTGTCGCATCGGGCATTTAACCGGGCGACGGTAGCGTTGGATTTCCTGCGCGAGGCCGTGCCCACGTTCAACTGGCACAAGTACTGCGCGGATCCGGATCTCCACATGAGGTGGGCGATATTGCGCCGGCCTCCCGGGACGTCGGCATCCGGTGACGGAGACGATGACGACGCGGAAGCAAGTTGCCCGTCCCGTCAACAGAAAACGATCGCCGTGGGAGACGCAGCGTTTGAGTCGAATCAACAAGGTGGCGGCGGCGGCGGCGGCGGTGGCGTCGGCGACGGGGACGACGAAGGCGACGACAACATCAGCGCTCAACAGTCGGCCATTAAAAAACTTTTGTACTCGTTGAACTGGCTGCGCACCGAGGTGATGCGATCCGATTGCGAGTTCCATCGGCTGTTCGAACAGCAGAAAGGTCTGAACGCGTGCCTGGCCGAGGCCAACAACCGGCTGCTGGCCGACCGGTGCCGCATGAACGACGAGATCAACCGGTTGAAGAACGAACACACGCTGCTCCGGCAACAGTCCGTCGACCAGACGGAGACCATCGACCGGCTTATGGACGCCATACAGATGGCCATGCAGAACAAGAAGTCGCCGACCAATACGTTTGTCAACTGTTAGAATTCGCGTGTCCGTTTCGATTAGTAATAATAATAAATCGATTTTATTTATAAATCGTTATCCACTTGTCATTACTGTATAACCGATACGACTTTTTTCCGAAATCCGTTATTCCGATATCGGTATCGGCCAATCCCTATATATTATATGTAATCTGGCTCCTGTAGGGATTTAATCGTAATAAATTATATATTAAAGTAATATTTCAATAAGACTAATCGCAAATCGATTTAGATTGAGTACAATAATATTTATACATTATGTGAATATATAGTTTTTTTTGTACAATATTCTAATTTTATTAATGCTCTTTCAAACGTCTCATTTTTAAGCAATTATACAATTTGATTTAGTCGTAGCTTTGTGAAAGGTATATTATGATATATTATCATACAAATAATAATAGTTCAGTGAAATAACAAAAGTTGTTAAATTCTAATTCTTTGTCAATATCCAATAATGACTAATGCTATTGATATCAGTTGAATATTCTGATATAATTTTAGACTTGTCATGAATCATATATCTGAAGTTCTCTGATATATTGATCTCATTCTCCCTATTCTTGTTTATTGTACATTTTAGCTATCTTTAGTTTTTCCTTATAAAGCTCAAATGAATAATCGATTAAAAGCCCCGCTGACTTGTCACGAAATCAATGGATCTATATGGATGGGCAATCTTATATTTGATTTCAGATCTTCCACTCCCTGTATCTTTTCAACTAAGGGATGCCCAAAATGTGTGTAACATCCAAAAATCTCTATTATTTAGTTTGGCAACTTGCACTAGGACATTAATATGTCTAAGAGTTCTCTTAAGTAGTCTTTATCACTTTCTAATTCTTGTGATTATATTATTTTGTTTAGGTATCTAGCTACAGAAAGTAATCGATCAAATTTCTTTATAATAGTTCTCCTGCATATACATTCGTAGCACCATTGATTATATATACTATAGATTGCTCACTGGCCGAGTTTTCAACGGCATCTAATTAAATTAAAAGATGGCGATAATACTTCAAATTGTAGATAAATTAATATTTTATTTCGGTCGTCGTTATTATGACCTAGTATGACAGTCGTAATCTTATCGCTTTCTAGAGCTGCTCAACGCTAAACAAAATGAATAAACAACAGTATATATTACAGTACTATTATGAAGTCAAATGCGCCACGAATTATTAATCAATATTAAAAATAAATTGTTAAATAAAATTGCTAACGCGCCTAACAAAGGGTTAATATCAAAGTTTGGTTAAGATAGCCATATGGTATCTATTATATGGTGCTTAAAATTGGTTAGAATTGTTATTCTTAATTTTTTTAATGCTTCTTAAAAAATCTATATGTAGTTGGTTTTGTGATTAATTAAAGGTCAAATTTGTGGTGTTAATGACATTAAAAAGGAAGTTCCCAAGTCTTCAACTTGCCGATTCTATAATACTGACATTAATTTATCTTCAAACGATATTGTAGACTTTTTAGCTTTTTTGGATTTGGAATTGCTGTGTGTCAATTTATAATAAAAAAATAATCAATTTTTCTAGGTTTTCATCATTTGTGTTGTTTTTATTGTTTTCTTCAATAATGTTGATTAGAATATTGTTTATTATTATTACTTTCTATCGTCTATTGTAGGATGTATAAATTCTATTATATGTGCCTTCTCTTTCCTTTTTTTTTTTATAATACTTCCATAGCTTGGCCAGATATTTTGTAAAAAAAATCTTATTTTTCCATTTGGTTTTATATTTAGACTAATGTATAGAAAACTAATTGTAAAAAAATGTAAATAAAAATAATAATAACATAAAATAATTAATAAGCATCAGGTTACAAAGTACAACTAAGTATAAATATTAAACATTAATAATTCTAAATTTATTTATTTTTTTTTATTCTTTTAAAATTCTATCTAATAGAATAGTGGGAGTAGACAATAGATTAGTGTGTGATCGGATAGCAATCGAGTAGGGTGTGGCGCCGTGATACGTGTACCTTTATCGAATAAAATAATGATATAATGATGTACGTTATAAGGATTGTTGTTTTATATTTATTAACAAGGAGAAAGAAGTTAACACTAAAATTTACTACTTAGATATTTGGCAACTGGCACGAATTTCTTAACATTGCTTTTTAAATTTATTTTTGTGTGTCTACAATATAAATAACAGTGCGGGAAACATGTGAGATATTATGGGTTGTTTTATAGCCAATAAAAATAATAGGAGCAACAAATGTGCTTAAAGTACCCGGTGAGAGTGGTATCTCGGTCAGCAGCTCGAGTTCAGTTGTTTCTGCAATTGGCCTTTTCTAAAGTGGGTATACTTTTTTTCTGCCTACCTGGTGTGAAACCAAATGACCAAATCGTGTGATTTTTTAAAATTAGGGTGTGCACTAGATTAGGTTGTTAACTGTTATATCAGAAAACATTTGTATTTGTTCAATTGTGCACAGTATCATATACTAAATATGTAGAAATGTGTGTGCAAGATAATAAGAAATTGCTTTGATTTTTGACTGCTGTTGACAATTTTATTAGAATCGGATGAACTCAATTAACACTTGGTCTTTGAACGGTCTAAGGTCATTGTATGGTTAGGTTAGGTTAAAAATAAATACTATGGTTCTTTGGAGTTCTTCTTTCGGAATTCACGTGTATAGACCTAAAAATACACCCGAATATGAAATTTTACATTTAAATTAATTAAAATAATAATTAACAAATCAGGGGTAGTAAATTAATATCAAATTTCATTAAACATATAATTTTTGTTTTAAACTCATCAAGGAATCTTTTATTTTCAACAAATTTTTAAAAATATATTTTAACGATGGTGGTCTTGAAGAAGAAATGCAAAAGTATTGCTCTCCCCGTTCTCAATTGAAAAAAACCAAACAAATTTCGCTTTACCATTATTAGAATTCAGCATTCCTAAAAAATAAAGCAATAATTTGATAAATGACATAAAAATAATTTTTTTTAAATTTTTACACCTTGTTATACAAATTAATTTTTATATCTTTGACCTTTGTGAATTTCTACAAAGCATGTAACGTTAATACCACCTATTATTGTACTGTAAAATTACATACATCATTGGTAAAAGGAGTTTTTTCTACGTGTATTAAATAGATAATTAAATAAAAATAAAAAAAGTTATTTAAATGAAAAAAAGAACTGAATATATACATATATATATATATTTGTTAAATTATTTAAGATAAATTAAATTATTCATTTGTGTGGATAATATACTACTTATACTACTACTATTGCTACTACTATTACTACTACTACTTCTGCTATTACTACTACTACATACCCATCTGTTATAGATCCTTCTTTATTTTGTCTATTCATCTACTCCTTGTCTTCTGGTTTCTTCCATTCTTGCCAATATAACGCGTTTGGGTATTTTTTCAACATGGCCCAAACATCCTGCCTGACTATATATTTCGTCTTATAAAATCTGCTCTATTTCATTGGTATTCTGTATCCTTCATCTTCCCTCTTTATTCACTGCTCCATATATTTTTCTTTCGAATATCTTAAGCCTGTTGGAATATGCTTTTGACAAAATCCAACTTTCAGCTCCAAAACGGACTACAGGTTGAATAAGTGTTTTTTTATAGCTTCATTCGATAGCAGTTTGATTTTTGGAGTGTGGTATTAGCAAAGTATGTGCGGAGTTGCCGGCCATAATTCTTTTAATCTCCTCCAACATATTATTAATGTTAAGGGAGGATCCAAGATACACGAACTCTTACACTTTTTGACGAACGTTTGCACTTTACATACTCTTAAATACCGTTTTTGAAGATGATGATATTGACCTCAGTCAGTTTATTAATTTTTATTTTTTATTTATTCATTAATTTTATAAAGACACTTAAATCTGAATTTGAAGTTAGATTAACTGATTTCAAAAAAAAAATAATAAATGAGTGTAGTGCAAATTTTGAACAATTATTTTTCTTTACATCCCAGTAGTAGTGAAGCCAAACGCGTTTTCGGCCCTAATAAAGCTGCCATACAGAAGGAAATAATTGAATTCAAGGAAGACTTAAATTTAAAGGAAAAGTGTATTCAAATCCCCAACACTTTACAGTACGATCAATTCTGGATGAAATACGTTTGTCCAAGTAAATATCCAGAACTAAAATATATTATATAGTATGTAATAAATATAGATATAGTCATGACAATTAGGTTAATAACTGTAAAAATTGATAATCTATTTAGGGATGTAGTAAATTCAATGAAAATATAATTAAATTATTTATTTATAGAATAATAAAATATAAATAGATAGCCCAAGCAATATTAATAACATTAGAAAATATTAAAGAAATGGGAGCCCAGAAGTAATAGTGTTTTAATCCTGAAACAGAATGCTCCGATGGATGTGTTTATGTTTAACACCACAGACACGAAATTAATGTCTTCCTAAATTTAACCAATGGATGGCCATTGGTCATAGATAATAGAGCACAGAATAGAAATGATCTTTACGGATAAAAAAATCTCTGGAACCATGACGTAGATTATAATCATTTTTATACGATTATCGATATTGTTCTTATCGACCGGTTTCGATTGTAAGCAGGGGCATTCAACTTCCTCCAAGATAAAGTAGTTCCATTTGTAAGACAAATACTATTGTCGAACAACATAAAATGTACACAAAAAAAGGCAATATACTAACAATTAAAAAATTTTCTTCGTACATATTCCTCCTTGACTCTGCCATACCACATCTATTGATCCTTTAACACTTTGTTGTTATTAGACATGTGCAGTCATACGTAGGCGTTTTCATCACTTGTACAGTGGAAATTATGATATAACGCATGACAAAATAGATAGGTATGTCAGCAATATTTTGATACGCACAAAATGGATGCCGGCTTGCACCTTTTATCAATTTTATTGTATCTGTTTAATCATGACAAACTAAATCTATTTATCATGAATAAACGCATTTAGTTTATCATGATAATATGATTATGATACTATGATAGAACGAATTCATAATTTGAGTGATAAATGATAATATTTTATAGCCAATGAGAAGTGGAGCATGCCTGACGCCATGTTTGCGCAGAATATGGTCATAGTCATCTTTCACTTCCCCTCAAGATAAAATTATTGTTATTCCAAAAAATATTTCTAGTTAGGTCTTGTAATGACCAATTAATGGGTTTAACAAAATTTTGTTTGGTCATAACATTTGGCGTGTTGTCTATATGAAAACTTGTAGATGCTTCTAAAGCTGCAAAATGAATGATAATTAGTAATCACAATTATAATATTATGGAATTACGGAAGAATTTGAAAATTGGTTCTGAGACATGGATGCACGTGTAACTAATTTTTTATCCTCCTCATTACTAAAAAATATTTTTCACATATACTTGAAGGAATTGATTAGATATAGATTATATTTAATATTGATATAGTGATACAGATAAAAGTTTATACAAATTAAGATTTATTTTAATATGTAAAATTAATTTTAAATTTACTAAATCAAAGTTTGTATTTGTATTTAATAAACAGGTTTTCATCGCTAGCATTTCAGGTCTTGGAGCATTTACATCCACATTTACAAGATTCTAGATAAAAAAAAAATAATAATAATAAGGTACAAATAAATCATGAAAATATTTACTTTACAATGTTCTACGAAGTAAATACTCAGATCATAATGTAATTTATGAAAGTTATCAATAGATATTGCTAATCTTCTTAAATTTTCAGGTGAGAATCTTTCTTTTTGAAGTTAACAGTCTATAATTTAATAATAATGAATTTGACTCTTTGCATAAATGTATTTGATTTAAATTATTCCCATCCTGCTTTCCCTGTTTCATAGTCATTAGCAAACATGTCTAATATCCCTATGAAACTGCGTTTACTATTTGAATTACATTTTTCATGATGTCCTCGAAAGCCAAGCTTTTCCTTGCTTAAAAACGTATTAATTTTAATAAATAATAAACGTGTTTACAGTTATCAGAAATATCTTGTACTCTAGCTATATTAAGAAAATTTTCAATGAACTTTTTTGTTTAACTTTGAATTAAAATAAAATCATTGCAACGTTCCATAAATATTTTGTGTTTTTTATTTTAATAATGACTGTTGAGATTTCTTTTAGGTTCTTTCCAACATATTACGCCGTAATCAACAAATGGAATATTGCCTTTGACTTCTCCAGGTGAAATAACATTGGCAGAAAAACGTCGACAAGCATAGCAATAAATTCTGTCATTAATTATAGAATATTCAATCCAACGATATAAATTAAACAAAGCTGAAGAAAAATTTCTTTTGTTTGTTAGAGGATATATTGAAAGGTTTGGCTGAGTAGAAGGTTCATATTTTGATAATGATATATCATACACCGGTACATCTTATATTTTTGAGTTCCGTAAACATAAATTATCAATAAATTACAATTAAAATATTAGTATAATGTCATATATATTATGTAATTATTAATTATTTTTAATTACGAATAATGATGGATTAATGAAAATTTTACATATATATTTACAAATAAAATTATAAAAGGTGATTTAAAAAAAAAAAATTATACCTACAATAATAATATACTAGTTATACAACATAGATGAGCACTATAATATCTTTATATATAACATAATAAATCAAATATTCTAATTAAATATAAAGAAGATGTTTTATATTTCACTGATCACACTAGGCCTGTTATGCTTTATTATAGTAATCTGTCTGTTGGTGTGTTCAATTTTGAAGTGCTTTCATAATCTAAACATTTCAAAGAAAATACAATTTCCGAATCAAAAAGTTGTAACAATACGATTACTTGTGCAAACAATTTAAATACAATATCTCTCTTCTCTTTTTGTAGTCAATCCTGAGATTGGTTTGTAGCAATTCTCCACTTTTCCCTATTACTTGCCTTTCTCTTTTACTCTTCATAAGAATTACACCTTTGTTCCTTTATTATTTGTTGCATATACAGTTCCTGGTTGCATTTTTCCATTACTTGTTTGACATTATGTATTTGATCCACCGTTGATTTTCCTCTTCTGAAACCTCCGTGGTTCTCACCGAGACTATTTCATCTGCATAAGGCTTAAGTTTATTTAGGAGGATATTTAATATAACTAATATATTATTTTTATTAATAATTTAACATTTTATACTATAAATTCATATGATTTATTTTTGTATTAATATTTTATATTTTATATTATTAATATTTTAAGTAATAAATTGAAATTTAACTTCATGAAATAATAATACTTTATTTTTTTGTTATTATAATTGATTTGAAAAATATGATCTGTCTTAACATAAAATAGAATTATCATTATTTTTTGTAGTCTCAAAATTTCCCATAGGATTTACGTTTTTGCAGTTATGCAATATTTCATGTAAATAGTTATTTCGAAAATTATTAGGTTAATAATATCTTATTTTTTATTTAGTCGGTAATGGAAATATTGTAGTTAAATATTTATTTATATAGTTAATATGTAGACTGTTAGATTTTAAATTGTTTCGAGTGTGCGAACGGTGCGTATCGTCGATACGCTTACCGTGGTTATCTACTCTATCTGGTAGATAACCGTGTTCGCCTCTAATAATGATTTTAATTTTTAAAACTAATTATGAGATTGTTTGTTCAGTCAGTTCAGTATAATTTACATTGAGAAAAGTATCTTTTTTATTACGTATACATATTTCTAATTTGTATTTCTCATATTGTTTTTTTGCAAACTTAAAATGATTATGTTATATATTTTATTACATATTATATTATATATATATATATTGTATATATTATTTACCATCGAACAATGAACTGTATATTATAATTTGTAATTGTTGTTTTTAAAACGATTACGAACATAAAAGTAAACATGAAGTGATTTCAATATTTTTTTGCAATTTTTTTTATTATCTTTGCTTGAACGGTTAATGATGCGAATGAAAATGTTTAACGCATTCGACTATTCTGAGAAAATAAAAAACGTTTAATGTATTATTACTAATATATACTTAATACATAACTACTAATAAACACGTAATATTGTGTGCTAGTAGTTGTTAATAGTTATTCACATTGTGGAAAATCTATCGAATAAATTGCCTTGTACATTAAATGTTTGGTATTGTAAAACAAATTGTACAAAAATATATAATCACGATAATTTGAATGAAATATGCAAATAATACGATTTATGATTATTTTATTGAGAATTTTTGCTTACGGTACTTATTGATTATTGTAATGATTATATTTCATGTTTTGAAACAAATTATACCTACATAATATATAAACGGATTTAGTTATAATTTAAAACTGTTTATATCTGTTTCCACTCTGTCATTGATTCTGGTTGGTAAATTTAAGAATATGGTATAATAAATTAAATAACTTAATAATTTTTTTTTATATATTCACTGTGTAATTTGATTAAAATATATCTAATACAAGCTGAAAGCAAACTAATTTACAAAATATACAATTGTTTTATACCCGGTACAATATAATAAGATAGTGTTGATATACATTAAGAACAGATTATATTATTATTATTAACATAATAATTAAATTGAAAAATGTGGAAACATTTAGGAAATTATAACCAAAGTATTAACTAATCTACTATATATAATAATATAGTATAGTAATAAGTGCTGATGAAAATATGGTTCAATAGTGAGTTGACCTTATTGTAAATAAAGTTTACACTAAAGGTTAGGAAACTTGAATATGTAGGTATCAACTGTAGACTTGTATTGCTCATAGGTTTGAATAATGGAATTGGGACAGATATATACATCCCTAATTAAAATATTTAAAGGCCCTACAGTGGTTTGTAAAACATGTTCAACATTAGACATTAGTATACTTGTTAATTTGGATGTAAAATATTCTATGAGGACACTACCACCTCTTAGGAATAATTTTACTTGTAATTATCTCATCTATAAATGTTATAATTAGAAAAGCCCAGTTCTTAAACAGATATTGAATCAACTAGCCAGGTTTCCATTAATACAATAAAAACATAGTTTACACAAGCATCATTACAATTAAAATTAAATAGTTCCGAAGACCACGGCAGTTTTGATGGAAACCTGACATTTTTTCAGCTTTAGGCGTATAATTTAGGACTGGATACTTCGATGAAGTTGTTGAGATATTCCTTTCTTTAACTGACCACTTCCGGCAGACCATTTACATATCTGATAGACAGATCATTTTTACCATTTTTACATCTCTGTTTTCGGCGTGGTGCAATTCTGTGATGTTGAGTATATTGAAAAAAGAAAAGTAATTTTATATTAATATTTTCCATGTGTGTTTGGCTTACAGGCACACATTTAGTATTCATGTTATAACAAACGTGACCATATATATAATTCAAGTTTAGATATCAACTAAAGTAACTTATATCTGTGAAAATCAAAATGTATCAATCCTTCTCGTTTAGGTATTAGCTAACTTGCAACAATTTTAATGAAATAAAACTTATTGGTAAGCTATTAATAATATATAAAAGAAATCTACAATCAAACAAAATATTACAGTTAATACAATCTAATATCTTAAAATAGTTATTATAGATGTCTTATCTAAACTAATTATTATCTAATATGTATATTGGAATTTATTAAACATTATTATTGTAAATTGGCAGGTTTAACCACTACCACCTAACTTACTTTTGTGGTTAGAAATCCATGAATCTTAACACTCTCTTTTTACTTTTATCATTCAGTATTTATTTTTGAAACACAAACCAATATTTCTTTGATTTTCTTTAAATGGTGTCTATATTTTAAGCAGGTAAACCACTGGCCAAGTTTAATTACTCAACGGCTCAAGCCCTCTCTAATAAATAAGGCCCATCTCTGTCAAGCCGCTACTTCGACTGTGGTTTATTATTAAATAAATTATTAATAATATGAATTTACGTCTATACTCAGTCCAGCAATCTTTTGACAGGCAATTTTATTTCCAATTAAAATTTTTTTTATCAAGTCTTCGTTTTTCTCGGAATCAGATTCTATATTTATGTTAACTTTTCTTTCGTTTTCCTGACGTGAAAACGGTGAATGGCAAAATTGATATGTATAATACTTGACCATTTTCCGTTAAAATCAATAAGTAAGTCAATAATAAACCAATGTTCCAACTGTCATGACTTCATCAAATTTTTTCAAAAAAACGGACATTTTCTTCCTTAGATTTTTAAATAAAAAAGACAATTAAATTATTTATTCATAAACAATATTCGCACACTTCCGCATTACTATAGAGGTACAGCGATTGTTGCGATTTTTTGAAGTGATATAATCATTAATAGCTCTAAATATTATTGTCGTTAATCTAAAATATAAATTAATACTAATCATTCTTGAAATCCCTGTATCGTGCTATACGTACATTGACTGTTTTCAGAAATCTCTGGTAACTATTATCTTGATCTTCACCATCGCTTCAATCTATAGAAAGTCATTTTTTATTAATTCTATGAATAAAATACCGCATAATATAGGTTGGCCATAACTTACTGATTGAAAATGTTTATGTTGTAATTCTTTTTTTTTCCTTATTCTTCTATTGAATCGAGAAATGTTTGAATCTCATTTACCTTTAAAACATGGTTTACCGTTTGAATTATCAATTTCATAAATGATCTATTTTATAAATATTCTTATTTGGAATTTGATTTTTAAAACCATGTACCCGTATATTCCTTTTCTCATAATACCATTGTTTACTTGTTTGCTTCATTAACATTCGATCACGAGCCTTTTTGACAAATTTCAGTCTGTGGTTACTCCCCAACATGTCTTTTCACCGTTTTGAATAAAAACTGGGTGCACTGATTCCTATTAGATAATTTTACCTAAGAAAAAATCAATTACCTGATGTAAGCAACTAATTATTAGTTTATTTTATATTTCTTACAACCATACCAAAGACTATATGTTTTAACGCCATACTTGCATCGTTCATTTTTAATATAATGGTAAAATAACAATCGCCCACGCTCTAAAACTATATACTCAACTAAAAAGAAATTTTTTCATGGTTCATAAAGATCTACCATTTTATAATAAAAATAATTTAAAATACTTTGAATTTTATATAACCTATTTTTAGGAATTGGTTCACCTCCTTTAGAATTACAAGTAAAATGTAATGTTAAAAAGACTACTTGTTTTCTAACATTTTTCAAATCTACTTAATTTAACTGTGTCCATGTGAAAAAATGAACTGCGCGATTTAATATTTACATCATATAGTCTTGAATGATATATCAGGAGGATTTTAGTACCCCGGATGTTTTACTATCTGCCCCCGGCGTCTTTTTGGGAAAGGATCTCCAAACAGGGTAAGTCTCGCCTCCTCCGGTTGTTCGTGGTCAAAATAATTTGAGTAATTATTAGATTATGAATAGTACTTTAAAATTTATAGAAGTTCTAAATAAATATAATAACATAACAATACAAAAATAACATGTTATTTAAATATTTGAATAAAATATATAAATTCATATAAATAAAAGTAATAAATTATAGAATCTTGCCTTTAATAAAAATTTATCAGAAAGTTAAACATAAAAATAAAATAAACAAATAAATAAATTTCTTTGGTACTAAGGCTTGTTTTGTAATAACTAAGTACGTATTTTTCTTATTATAATAATAGTGAAGTAATATAATATCACAATAACGTCTTTTAAAATAATCGATTATTGCCAGTCTTTTTGTTAAATATAAAATAAAATATACTTTAGTGACTTAAAATAATCATGATAGTTGAACAATAGTTGAGTATAGTATACAATGACTTAAAAAGTAAAAATATGTACATACAGAGCCGGCGCTAGACATAAAAGTGCCCTGGGCAGATCCAAAATTTGGCGCCCATTAATAAATAAATAGAGGGGGGGGAGGTTAAACCTCTCCAATACTATTAATGATTATTAAAAACCATAATGCTTGGTATTATATAATTATTGATTTAAATAAATTTATTAACATTCATAATTTCTACTTTTATAAATTTAAATTTTCAATACTCAAATAAATAATATAATATTATAAGCTAACTTTTCTAGATTTAATTTCAGAAAATGTCTTGATTGCATCTTTTGAGCCAGATCATTTTCAATTGAAAGTAACGCTAACGATGACAGTCTATCATCTGTCATAGTTGAATGCAAATATATTTTGATTAATTTTAACTTTGAAAAGCTTCGTTTGCCTTATGCTTCAGTTACAGGAATTGTCATTAATATTCTTAGAGAAATCCATACATAAGGAAATAGATCAACTAAGTTCATATCATAAATAAACTGAAGTACTGACTGAGATGATTCTTTTCCAGTAAGTATAATTGAACTTAAATGCTTTAGCTCATTATAAAGTTCTACACCATTAATATCAATTTTTTTTTCATTTGAGAGTGCTACGTGTAGATCTTTACAACATTTCATGAGATTTTCAAAAGATGGTAATTTTTTTAAATTGTACAAAAAACCCCATAATTGTTTATGGTTGTTAAGCTGTGTAAATTTTTCTATCATAGATTCTATGACTGTATCTACGAGAGTATAAAAAAAATCTCTTAAAAAGTTCTTCAGCGCTTATATATGAATCTTCTTCGTTTTCCTAAAAAAAAGCTTTTCTACTTCGAACTCGTTGCTCTTTAATAGCTGGTTCTATATCTAAAGATTCTGCTATTTCTATCGAAGAAATCTTTACATTTTCATATCCCATTTCTCTGTAGCCGTTAATATATTTAACACAATTATCAATCAACGTAGTAACCATTTCTATGTTCGTTGTAAATCCTTGCATACTTTTACTTACTATGTTAACTTGATATAATAATTCATACCATTAAGGGAAATTATAACTTTAAAATATAGCAACTGATTCAACAAACACGGTTTTATTAACCACGCTGGTATTATCTCCATTTATAGTGAACATCTACAAAAAAAATATGTTAATTAG
>CM023362.1:24951900-24964532 GCA_013282895.1 Eriosoma lanigerum | reverse complement strand
TATTTTAATTTTTAAGTTTTTAACAATAGTCACATGTAAAAGGTCAAAGTCACGTGTTAACGGTCATACATCGAATCTAAAATTTCTGAACATTTTCATATTTTTTTTTTTTTAAAAACTTAGTAAAAGATAGAATTTTAAAGGTTAAATAGTTGAACAGTTGAATTTGAAAAAAAAAAATTGTATTAAAAACAATGTTTAAGTCACATTCTAAAGGTCAAAGTCATGTGTTATAGGTGTAAGGTTGTTTTTTTTGTGGCCTCACAGAATTAAGAGATTTTCTTAATTCCACTTCAAGCCGAGACTAGAAAGCCGGAGAACATAGGATTTTTTTTTTTATTAGTAGAATATTTTGACGCGGTCCGATATATCTGGAGCACACATGTGCAAGCGATATATCCAACGCAATCTATTTTCTTGGCAAACCATCACCTATGTGGCGCAACGGCGTCCACCGGTAACTCTGACACGGTAATGAGAAGGAGAAACAGGTGCGGCGGCGAGCCGAACGGTACGCGAACGCGCTGATGATGATTAACTCCGTGCAGGTCCGTCATCGTAAGAGATACAGAAACTACGAAAGTTATCGAATTCGACGGCAGACATTCTGACAACCGAATCTTTTTTTTTGGTCTTCCGAAATTGATATTACGTAAAATTGTTTTTTTTTTCGGCGGAATCGAGCCGCATATAAAGGGTGCGCCTAGCATCTGGTGGCGATCCATTAAGGTGTTAGACCTATCCTGGTCAGAGTCGAATTTTTAGACAATTTCGACAACGACGAAATTAGGACCCAACTGCGCGCATATGTCGTGTCTACTCGACAGTCTCACACACAGACCCTAACCGAATTCGTGCTAGCGAAAAATCAACTAGCGTGGCGCATCAACACCGGTCTATCGGAATCCGAATTAGTCGGCATTGTTGCAGGCCTCGCGTGAGACGAATTTCGCGCGCACATTCGACTCCACCGTCCGAAAACGTTCGCGGAGCTACGCCTCATCGTAAGCGTGCTAGATCCCGTGACGAACGGACCCACCACCGCTTCGAGATGCGACCCCGTGTTGCTGCACAATCGACCGCGTACGCAAACCGCGCGCGAGAGGCCGCCAGTAGTCGATCCGCGCGGCCGTCCACGCGATTCAGCGCCACCGGGCCCGTGTAGGTATTTTGGCGCGCTACATTGGAACGACCAATGCCCCCACAAACCCACCGTTTCGGGAAACGGCAGGTTTAGTCGACCGCGTAGTCAACCGCTCCGACTCCACCACACACCTCCCCACACAATTGACCGTCGGTATTACGAACGGAAAAAGAAGATCATCTCTAGTTTCGATCATATGCCGGTAGTCGGCATAGGGAATTGGGTCTCGCATCCGCGTCAACATCAGTTGTGTTTAGGTAAGTCGAACCTCACTTCCGAGCAATATCTCAAGTGCTGGCCGGGAACTGGGTACTTACGTATCCTGCTAACGAGGCAATCGCCGCCTCGAGGGCCCTCCCACCCGCCGTGCTAACGGCGATTATTTGTCGGGTTCAGTTGAGGGTGTGTTCCAGCACCCTTAGTAGGTTGCACAAATATATGGACTAGGGCACGTGCAGCTTCACGCAGGACTGGCATAAATTGGAGGCGTGAAGCTGAAGATCTATGCATCGAAGTGAATACAGCCTACCGGACGATTAGAAAGAAGCAAAGACAGAAAGTGCTAGCCATTATGCGAGAAACAGCCCAAACAGAACGTATGAAGAAACTAATGGAGAAAGCAGATCAGGGCAGAGTCATGGAATGCGTAGCTGCACACTCGGCATCAGCACACTTCATCAAAAATGGCGAATGTACACGATTTGCTGATTGACGATTTATTCACCGTGCAAGACTGAATTTGGTCCACCTTAATGGGTCTGCTGCATGGAGAGCTGGTGACCGCAGGTGTCGACGATGTGGCTATCAAACCGAAAGCCTTGCCCACGTCGACGATCACTGTATGCGGTACTCCAGACTCTATATGGATCGCTATAATGCCATAGTAAAGAGAGTGAAAAAAGCAGCAGAACCGAAATTTGACGTCATCTCTGATAACCAAAGCATCGGAACAGAGGGGTTACGACCCAGACCTGGTGCTAAAAAGAGAATCAGATGGATTCCACTATATCATAGATGTATCAATTACGTTCGACAATCGTTTGGCAGCATTCAGTGAAGCGGCTGAAGCGCGCCGAACAAGATATGCTCGATTATGTTCCGAAATCTCTAAGAAGCATCCCGCAGAAGTAGGCCCATTTATCATAGGAGCTCTTGGGTCATGGGATCATAATGATGACCCATTCTTGCATAAACTGTGTAGCAAGTCTTACCCCTCAAAAATAAGAAGACTATGTGTTAGCGAAGTAATAAGCTTTTCTCGGGATGTATATATCTAACACCTCACTGGCACGAAGCAAAGAGAAGAGAAGCAGCTCAACCCATGATATATTTTTTATTTTTCGACATTTTTTTTTTTTTTATATATATATTTAACTTATTTTTATTTTTACCAGTAATAGAATAGAAAAAGCAAAATAAAATTTATAAAATTTTATTGATAAATCTTAAAATGCACGAATTTAAAATCCACGTAATATTTGTTTACGTCTCGCAATGGAATGTGCGACCAAAGACAGTTGTCGAACGTGTCCTATCAGGCGTCGAGCCAGATGAGAAATTACCCGGATTCGACGAGATGCAAAAGTATTAGGTTCCTATCTTCGAGGATAATGTCGAATCTCCTCCACAATGCCCGATCACGAACGGAAACGTGTGTCCGCAAGTAGCGGAAAGAAATGCACAACACGACATTCTTTGGCCAATTACGCTCGGAGAGATACTTGAATGCCTCCCGTACGCCAGTACTGCACCCGGGCTGGACGGGTTCCCCACCCGGTTATGGCGAAGAGTTCCTGTAGAAATATTAGCCGGCCCCTTCAACCTGTTTAACGCCTGCGAGAGGCTACCCGATTGTCTAATAGTCTCCCGTACAGTCTTCGTGCCTAAGAAAGGTGATCCCGAGTGTCCGGGTAGGTACAGACCGATTTCCATCGCTTCTGTGGCAGTCCGGCACTACCACAGGATACTTTCGAGGCGGCTGGAAAAATTGTCCTTGGTCGACACACGGCAACGCGCGTTCCGTCGTGCGGACGGGATGGCGGAGAATATCTTCCTACTCGACGTACTTCTTCAGGACACCCGTTCGACGTGTAAGGGTCTCTGTGTTGCTTCCCTCGACTTGTCAAAGGCTTTCGATACAGTCTCCCGCGAGTCGATCACTTCCGCGCTGCGGAGCGTTGGTCTCGATCAACGCATCGTGGATTATATGCGCAGAATGTATACACAGTCAGGGACCTTTCTACAGTTTGCTGAACAGTGTTCTCGGGTTCTTAGAGTCACGAAAGGCGTTTGGCAGGGAGACCCACTATCTCCGCTTTTATTTAATCTGGTAGTAGACAGTGGTCTACGAGCTATACCGGATGCTGTAGGTTACTCGATAGGTGAACGCGCTAGCATTCGCTGATGACTGCATCCTCGTGGCCGCCACACCACGCGGACTGCAGATGGCGTCTGAATCGTTCACTGATCGATTGAGAATAACCGAATTAAGGCTGAACCCTGTGAAGAGTGCGTGCCTCTCTTTAGTGCCGTCCGGACGGGACCGGAAACCCAAGCTTGTCCTGGAGATCACTTCCATCGCAGGGTCAGACCTTCCGGCGATCGAGGTGACCGACATATGGCGGTATTTGGGTGTGGATTTCGCAGGCGATCGCTTCGGTGAGTATGACAGTGCATCGTATTGTAGTGAACCTACATTTTACGTTAAGCGACGAAGTCAGTGACACTGTAAGAAGTTGCAATTTACTTCGAGGTTGAATAGAATAAACTTTAAGACTTTTAAATTAATTAATTAAACTTTTTTAATAACATAAAAATCACACACCAAAATTATAAGTGAAATTTGAAGATAGATACTTATTGTATCTACCTGAGATTTAAGTAACGTGCACAGACGTCTTGACATTAAGAATATATTTAAAATCTAAAACTAAGTTAGTTTACATCTAGTATTTATATTAATAGACCAAGGGAGTAGAAAGGATGTTTACTACTACCGAATCTCCTTATTGGACCTTCTTCGGATATCAGTACCTACAATGTTGTATTCGTACTATGTTCCAAAATGATGTCGCTCCTTTTATGGTCTGGTTAAACTGCGTAAATAACTTGTTATTGTAAATCTCCAAATTTTTATATTGTCTAAGAGATTGTTTTTTTTTAGACCCGGGGATATTAATTCGCCCACTAGTAGGGTGCGCTCTGTGTTGAATAACTAAATAATAATTATTAGTAAACCACCTGGGTTTACTACAGTATGTAACTGCATTGGGGCGTATAGGTGGCACCCCGATGACTCCGCAGATGTGACTGTCAATTACGAGAGATCCTCTAATTCCGAAGTTCGTTCACGGACTGACGTTTGTGGTGACCTCAGCCAGCAAGTTACGGTCTATTACACACGAGACACGGCGGGCCATACGCCGACAGTTAGACCTGCCCCCTTCATGCCCAAACTCGTACATTCCTTCGCCAACGTTGGCGGGGGGCTTGGGCGTTCAAACTTTGAAAGATTCGTACCGCAAAACTGCGTAAACAGGTAAGTAAGACTTGAGAACTCGACGGTACAGAGCGTCCCGCATCCATGGTGCGCGCATGCTAGCGACCGCTCGTCGTGCCGCCGAGAGACATCTACTCAAGCCGTCTCACACCCAAAGCTTTTATGCTTCCGTGGATGGTTCGGAATTGAGACTATGTTCCGAAGACTCGGGGTCTGTTGCATATACATCGACGTCTTTACGGTTTCCCCGGTAAGGACTTCAAACGTTATCAGAATAAACGCGCTCCCGAGTCTCAAGCATGTAAACCAGGGCCACAACGGCCAGACTACATGTCGGGCATGTAATGCGCCCTCGGAGACGCTTGCCCATATAATTCAATACTGTCCACGTACGCATGAAGGAAGGCTGTGAAGACACGATCAGCTTGTGAAGAGAATCGCTGGTGGTCTTCGCGGTAAGACGTCGAAACATAGCGTCTTTATAAGCTGCATGGCGGCAACCTTAAGCCGAACATTGTCGCAACGATAAGAGACAAGACAAGAGGCCGGGTTTCCGTTATATGCGATGTACAAGTTGTTGGCGCCAACAATGTAGCTACATGGCATGTGAACAAGATCCGAAAGTACGTAGAACGGCAAGACTTAAAGACCGCAGTCCTGGCTGAACACCGGTCGACCGAAATACAAACGGACGCCGCCACTCTATCATGGCGTGGCGTCTGGCTGCCTGAGAGCGCCCAGTCTTCGGACGCTTGGGTTGAGCAACAGTCTCCTTGACAAACTCGTAACGCGTGTCCTTAGAGGAACCTTGTTCAACTGGTATAACTTCAACTCGTGCACTGGGCGGTTTGAAAGAACTGGCGTTCGGTAAACTGGTCCCGACAAAGCGCAACAACTGGGGGTCTCCTCGTCACCCATTTTCTTTCTCTCCCTTAAAAGTGCTTTCCTTCCCTCTGACTTCCACATTCAAATTCACGGTAGGCTTTTGAATGATGACGCGTACCCCGTTATCTTCTTCACTTCTACTTTCCGGCTTACGAAGTAAGCGGTCATTGATGCCTTAAGCGACGATCGCCTGATAAGCGTTCGCCGTGGCGTCTTTGAATGCTGACAAATAGCCAAATGCCTCGTCATCTAATTAGTGACGCACATAAATGGATTAACGAGATTCTCACTGTCCCTATCGCTCCAGGTGTCGGTCAGCAGTCATCGTGTAAGTTCGTGTTTTGTTTTGCTCCGTACTTAACCCGTCATAGCGTCGTCAGTTTTAATCCGTTTTTTACGTAGTTAGTGTCGAAAGATTTGTCTCGTGAAGACGAATCCGTAGGTGCATCGCGCGCGAAGTTCGGTTGCGAATCGAGTGCGTGACGACAGTTTTACTGTCGGTACGGCGAAAAGCGCGTTTTCCGTATTTTTCAATATATTAAACTCGCGTTTTCTCCGGAACGGGTAGAGTTAGGTTCGAGTGCGTTACACCTCCGGAAAAGGCTCGTCGCGCCTTTTCTTACAATGGGGCATGACTGCGTAGGGAGCTTTGAATGAAAGTTCAAAGTTGAAGCTCGGGAAAGTTTCGTGGGTTCGCGCGCGTTAGTTCATCGCATTCGTTTCGCTGCGGCCGATCGATTGGTGCATCGCGCGCGAAACTCGGAGGTACGGAACGGTGCTATCGACGGATACGCCGCAAGGTCGTATTAGTTTAAGTTTTTATTATTATTATATTATTTTTACTTAATACGTAGGTAAGGGTAGGGAGGATCAGTAGTTTAGCATAAGGTTTAGTTATTAATTCAATTTAATATAGGATAGGGTTGATAGGTTAGTAATTAAGGTTAGTCATAAGGATATTATTATTTAGTGCTAATTTTGGTTGGTTTAAGTTAAGATAAATTAAAATACAATAAAATAAATAAATTAAATTAATAGGTAATAATTATAGGTAATAAAAATTAATTAAACTAAATTAAAAATAATCAAATTAAAATTAAATTAATACTAATTATAATCAAATCAATTCAATTAATTAAATAAATAATATATTTTAGTAAATTAATATTAAAAATAAATTATATTAATTAAATTAGAATTAAATTTAATTAAATAAATTAAATTAAATTATATCAAATTAGAATTAAATTAAATATTAGCGATAATTTTATTAGCGATTAGGCGGTAATTTCTCGAAAATTTTAATTTAAATTTTATCCCAATTTATTTTGTTTAAATCATATCAGGATTATTAGCTTAATTATTATTATATAGGTGCATATCATATATTACAGCTATCTGCGCGTATTATTTGGTTGCCAGGATGGACAAGGGAGACCCCCCAGGGGACAGCCGGTAGGTCAGAGGTAAATGAGATTGAGGAGGATCGTGTGAGTGAGGTTACGGTGAGGGGAGGGAGGGGTGCCACAGGGGTCGGTGATTGGGCCGCTCCTGTGGAACATTGCCTACGACGCAGTTCTCAGGGTTCGTTTACCAGAAGGCTGCAGACTCTCGGGGTTCGCGGACGACACGCTGTTACTCTCTTCGGGTAGAACCATCTCCGAGGTCGAGGAGAGATGCAACGAGGCCCTCCAATCCGTGTCCTCAATGATCAGTAAACTAGGGTTAGAGCTAGCTGTAGAGAATACGGAAGCGGTTCTTTTTACCAACAGGTATAAATTCGACACGCCGCGTATTACCTTGGACGGCCAGAATTTGGATATGAAAACAGAAATATCATATCTGGGCATGACGATAGAGAAGTCGCTCTTATTTAAGTCGCACACCACTAGGGCGGCAGCGAGAGCGGAAAAGGTGCTGAGCGCTCTAAGTCGTTTAATGCCTAACATCGGAGGTCCCAAGGAACCTCGCAGGAGACTGCTCGTATCAGTAATTAACTCAGTCCTGCTTTACGGTGCCCCCTCCTGGGCCGACACGCTTAAATACGTTCCCGGCAACGTCGACCGTGTGAACAGAGTGCAGCGGCGGGCTCTTCTCAGAAGCATTTGTGCATATCGCACAGTTTCGGAGGTCGCCACCAACATCTTGGCGGCAACACCGCCGGCCGACCTACTGGCATTAGAGCGAAAGTCAATGTTTCTCCGGAGTAGGCAGGACATTTGCACAAACGAAGAGCTACCGCGATCCAAAACAATGGAAATATGGAAGAAACGCCTGAGAAATGCGACAACTGGGGAGTGGACCAGGACGCTAATAACCGACCTGTCGGCCTGGTGCAAACGACCGCACGGGCAACTGGATTTTCACATTTCACAAGTCATGACGGGCCATGGTTGCTTTGGTTCATATCTACACAAGATAGGCAAGGAACCTACACCCTATTGCCATCACTGTGACCTAGGGGAGGTGGATGACGCTAGACACACTCTAATGGATTGTCAAGCATGGGACGATAAGAGAAGTACTCTAGTGGAAGTAATTGGACCATTCAACCCCGCATCGATCGTTCAGAAGATTTTGACCAATCAATTGGCATGGAAAGCGTTTGCTGATTTCTGCAGAGATGTCATGAAAGAAAAAGAAGAAGACGAAAGAGTCAGGGAGAGACTAGGAAGATAGAAAGAGTAATTAGTTAAGTTAAACTCTATTATGGGCCAATCGGCCAAATTTGGAGGCATAGAGGCCTCTTGTTTTTTGTAAATCGTCAAACGTATTGTGTTGTCGATATATTATTATAAATTTTTACGTGTTATGTATTACATTTGCTTTTTTGTTAATAAACGATGGTGAGGAGCTGAAGAACTGCCGAAAGGTATCACCGGCCCTCATCGATACCGTGGAAAAAAAAAAAAAAAAAAGGTTACGGTGAGGGAGGATAACCCAGATTATGTCGTCGAGGTGATAAGGGAACTAGGTATGACTTTTGGTAAACTGATGGAGAAGGAATGAACGAGGTTGACCATTGCGGTGGCGAATGAGATGGAGGAATTTAGGAAGGGATATGAGAAGGTCATTATGCGAGTGATTGCCGAGAACGCGGAGTTAAAGGGCAGCCTGGCGGACAAAAGGAGATGTTTCGACGAGATGGTGAGAAACTTAAAGGTTGTGGGAGGAACGTGATACGGCAGAGAACGTGGACACATGCAACGAGATTGAGAGTGAGAGGTCCGAGAATGAGGAGACTGAGAATGTGGATAAGGGCAAAAAAAAGAAGAAGAAGAAGAAGAAGGAGGAGGTTAGGATAGCCCTTGGGGGCAGTAGAGAACCTGAAAATAAGAGAGATGGTGAGAAGGAATTAGCTTCAGTTTCCTGTAGCGAGGTATTGAGGATGAAGAATGAACCCAGACCGAAGAGCGTTAAGGAGACTATGACTGGACGGAGAGCTGAGGGGGATTTAGTGAGGAAAGAGATCGAGGTTTTCACTGAGGTTAGGAATAAGAAGAACAAGGGAAAGGAGGTTAAGGATAAGAGGAAGGATGACTGAAAGAAGAAGGGGCCAACCAAAATCTTCGTAGTCGAGGTTGTCAAAGGAGGTAAAGAGGGAGCGAGGAAGGAATTATGGAAGGAAATGGAGAGTAAGGTTAGGGCACCCAGGGTCACGGGTGTATATGTGCTTGCCAGGGGGGACCTCAGGGTCACCCCTGGTGATGCGGGTACGTTCGAGGCGTTGAGAGCGATGGAGAAGGAGGGTAAAATCAAGGTTAGAGAGGTAGGTCAGAACTGGCCGAAAGTTCTGATCTACGATATTGAACAGGATATGGAAGCTGGTGAGATCGGAAAGGCGATGAGGAACCAAAATGAGGATACGGGTTTAGAGTTAGGAAAAGAGGATGTGGACCTTAAGCCTTTATTCAAGAAAGGTCCAAAGGGAGGTAAGAGGACCTGGTGGGTTTGCGAGGTGAACCCTAAGGTGTACAGTAAGATTGTGAACAAGAGGATGTATGAAGATATGGGCTCGTGTAAGGTGGTCGAGTTTGTGGATGTCTATCAGTGTAAGGGCTGCCTTGGATTCGGGCACATGGAGGCTAAGTGCGTGATGAAGAGGGTGATCTGTAGTCACTGTGCAAAGGAAGGGCATAGGATTAACGAGTGCGGCGCTAAGGATAGGGCCCCAAAATGCTTCAACTGCGGAGAAAGCAAAGAGGCCGGCCACAGGGACTGCAGAGTGAAGAAAAGCGTGACTAGAGCGACGATGGTGAGGACGGACTACGGGTCCAAATGGGTGCGAGAGGAAGAGAGATTAGGGTAGGTCAGGTGAATATGCCTCCTTAGACGTGGCGAATGCGTTTAATTCCGCTCCATGGGAACAGATTGACGCGGCGCTAATAGAAAAAAGGCTTCCAAATTATGTCATACGCATTGTAAGGTCATACTTTGAAGAGCGACCCATTATAACCGAAGAAAGGAGATACTTGGTCACTAGAGGAGTCCCACAGGGGTCAGTTATTGGCCCCATCCTGTGGAACATTTACTACCACGATCTAATGAGGCTAGAGTTCCCAGAGGGAGTACATATTGTGTGCTTCGCGGACGATGTGGCGATAGTGGCTACTGGACGCACAACATGCCTTCTGGAGAGAGCCATGAACGACACCCTGCAGATGGTAGCCGATTGGATGGTTAGGCGAGGTCTCACTTTATCCAGTAGCAAGTCGACGGCAGTCATGCTAACAACAAAAAAGGGGTAACGACAGGCCGGCTTTTCAAATCAACGGCGAGGCAATCAAGCTGAGCGACAGCGTCAGGTACCTGAGGGTACAACTTAGTTCCGTTCTCGGGTTCAGGAAACATGTAGAGGTAGCCAGCGAAAAGGCAATGAAAACTGTGTCTGCCCTCTCGCGGTTGATGCCGAACGTGGGAGGCCCATCCGCTAAAAAGAGGAAACTTTTGGCATCAGTTGTGCACTCGCAACTGTTGTATGCCTCTCCAATCTGGCTAAGCGCATTGAGTCATGAGTGCAATAGGAAAAAACTGTCCTCTCCGCAGAGAAAAATGGCACTAAGGGCGGCAAGCGCGTATTGCACAGTGTCCAATGCAGCTATAATGGTGATCGCTGGCATAGTGCCTATACATCTGTTGGCGGCGGAAAGGGCTGAGGTGAAAAAAGCCAGAAGGAGAGGCTCGACCGCGGACACAGCCAAACGGGTGGCCAGAAGACGGGTGGTAGAAACCTGGCAACAAGAGTGGAACGAGGCATTGACTGGACGATGGACACGGCGGCTTATAAAGGACGTCGAGCGCTGGGTCAACCGGAGGTTTGGGTGTGTAGACTTCCACCTAACCCAAATGCTCTCGGGCCACGGTTGCTTCGGCCAATACCTACACCGATTCAAGAGGCTCGGATATCTAAGTTGCGTGGATTGCAACGCGAATATTGACGACGCCGAGCATGCGTTCTTCCATTGCGACAGATAGTGGAGGAAAAGACGTAACCTTGAAGTTCAGATAGGCGCGGACTTGTCTCCGGATACAGTTGTGAAGCTGATTTTGCGGTCTAAGGACAACTGGAAGGCAGTAAACAATTTCGTCAACGACGTGATGTCAACGAGAGAGGAAGAGGAAAGAGAAAGGCAGAACCGCAACTTAATTATTTATAATGTTTGATGTGTGCCGAAGGCTGAAAGTTAGGGGGATAGAGCCCCCTCTTTTTTGTATTATTTAATGACTTATTGTAAAGCGTATAATAAAGGTTGGCCGACAGGGGATTGTCCTAACGCCCTCCTGCGGTTAATGTGTTCAAATAGTTGTTTCAATAAATGATGTAGCACAGGAGGAAGTAATGCTCACGCGGTTCCCTCCTGTTTTATGATTATAAATTATAAATAATACTCATAAGGCCTCCCCCAATATCCGGCCTAAACACCCCAGGCAGACTAGAGTCGATAGTTAAAGGACTTTTCCCTAACCACCCCCATAGAAACATAAAGTCCAGGCCAACCTATCAACACGGGTTAAAACCTAATGTATATATAAGTATTGAGGAAGTTCAACTATCGGCATCAAAGCTCAATGGAATAACCTCTCCCGGCCCGGATGGTATTCCTAATGAAGCCATATAGTTGATTGCCAAACAATACACGGGAGTTCTCAAGGATATCTTTAATAAGTGTTTTGAGGAAGGAAGCTTTCCAGTTAGTCCTGGAAAAAGGCTAGACTGATCCTGGTAAGAAAAGGAACCAAACCCCTTGATGACCCATACCTAACTTCATACAGACCAATATGCCTGTTAGACTGCGTTGGCAAACTTTTGGAGAAAGTGATAGACAACAGAATTCGAAAATTCCTAGAAGACCATAACGGGTTGCACGAGAATCAGTTCGGGTTCCGCAGGCATCGCTCTACGACCGATGCGCTAATAAAATTAAAGAATAAAGCAGAGAGCTCTGCCCCTGGATGTAGATCTGGAGTCCTACTGCTTGACATCAAAAACGCATTCAATTCAGCCACATGGATGCGATGTGCAACAAGGATATCCCCAGATAATTGATTCGGCTAGTCAATAGTTATCTATCAAATAGATCTATTATCACCGAGGCTAACGGAGCTACCTAAATTACATCTGGGGTTCCACAAGGCTCTGTCCTTGGACCAATCCTGTGGAACATCCTATATGACGGACTCCTCCGTACTAATCTGCCTATGGGAGTCACATACCTAGCCTTTGCAGATGATGTTGCTCTTGTGGCCAAAGCCCGCAAAACCCACCTCCTGGAGTTTACGCTTAGCGAAGCGGTAAGGAAGTCTGAATTATGGCTGCATTCGGCCGGATTTGAGCAATCTGCAGCTAAGTCCGAGGACATAATCTTTACAAGAAAGAGAATAAACAACAAGCTCTACTTAACCATCGCAGGCCATCCCCTGGTTGCTTGCAACCACGTTAGGTTAGGTGTTTGGTGTGACATTGGATTCGAAGCTAAACTTTATTGAACACGCGAAATTTGCGACCTCCAAGGCCAGCGCTGCAGCACAGAGAATCAGCAGGATTATGCCCAATATTAGTGCCTCAACGCCAAGGAAGAGGAGATTGATCGCCAATGTCATTAA
>CM023362.1:24876910-24907383 GCA_013282895.1 Eriosoma lanigerum | reverse complement strand
TAAAATTTTCATGTTAAAGCTAACTTTTATGGTGTACAATAGATTGATGTAGACATTATCGCAGTTTTAAAAGAGATTCACTTCAATACTATGTACCTATACTACACTAACGTAGTATTCTTTAAATGTTTCATATTGACATTATGTTGTTATACAATACACATAAATCATAGCCATCAATTGAATACATTTTAATTAATTCTCACGCAGAAAGTACAGAACTTTTAATATTTTTATATTGGTTTTTCTATATAGGTTATTTTCTATATAGGTTTTTCAACTATAGGTGTGAGACACTGTGTTAAGTATTAATATGCCACTTAAATACGAACGTACAAGAGACAGGAAAAATGGGAAAATAAGGACATGGAGGCAACTATATCAGATGTTGTACAAAAAGTTTCAAGTCTGAACGCTGCAGCATTAAAATATAAAATACCCGAGCCGACATTAAGGAGATATTTAAAAAAAAGAGTTTGTATTTCAGAAGGAGAAAAAATTGAATTGGAATTCCCTCAAAATTTAGGAAGGTTCAGAATAACGTTTTCTTCAGTACAGGTAGAAGAGTTAAGGCAATACGTGATTGATATTGATAAACGAGCATTTGGTCTATCACGAAAACAATTCGCCAATGTATGTTTTGACTATGCTGAAAAAAATGGTGTGAGCCATAGATTCAATACTGAAAAAAAAAATGGCTGGTGAAGGTTTTGTCAGGGACTTCATGAAAGAATGCGGATTGACTATGAGAAAACCTGAATCCACATCAGTTGCTCGGCTCATGGCATTTAACCGAGTTAACGTTGGAAATTTTTTTGAGTTACTTAGAGAGGTCAGACTGAAATACTCATTCACAGCTGAACAAATCTATAACGTAGACGAGACTGGATTTTCCACTGTGGCAACTAAAACTCCGAAAGTTATAAGCTGTGTTGGCACTCGTCGAGTGATAAAAATTTCTTCAGCTGAACGTGGAGTTACAGTTACATGCGTATGTGCCATGAGTGCCACTGGAAATTACATTCCTCCATTTTTTATTTATCCAAGGGTAAGAATGAATCCAAATTTTTTAGAAAGTGCTCCTCCAGACTCAGCAGCAGTTTCACACATCTCTGGATGGATGACATCTCTTAATTTTGTTAATTATTTGAAACATTTTTCCTCAAACGCAAGTATTGAACATCCTATTTTACTTTTAATGGATAACCATGCCTCACACGTTACCCTCGAAGCCATTCAATTTTGTAGAGAAAATGGAATAGTCATGTTCGGGTTACCACCTCATACCAGCCATCGCATGCAGCCACTATATGTTGGATTTTATGGTCCTTTAAAAACTGCTTACAGTCAGGCGTGTGACGATTTTCTTGTATCCAATCCCCGTGTATGCATAACTGTTACACATATTCCAAAACTATTTGGTAACGCTTACCTCAAAGTAACCAATCTCCAAACTGCTGTTAATGCATTTAGAGTTACTGGAATTGAGCCATTTGATAGTAACATTTTCAGAGATGATGATTTTCAGTCATCCTTGACTACTGATATTCAAAATGTTGAGATAACTACTCTTGAAGAACCATCGTCTGAAAATTTTGATTTACCAGTAACATCTACTCAGAATAATTCTTCTGAGAGTCAAAAGACACAGTCTCCTCCTAAAATTTCCCAAAATCTCTCCCAATCTATAGATCCGAAACCTTCCACTTCTTTGGCCCTTCCACCACTTCCAGTAGCAATTAAAAAGACTGCCAGAAAACCAAGGATGAAATTGCCGTCATTTCTTTTATCGGGAACTCCTGTAAAAATAGCATTAGAACAGAAAAGAAAGCTGGAGGAAGAGAAAGTACTAAAAAGACAGAAAAGATTGACTAAGAAGACGAATAAAAATATAAAAAGCAAATAATAAACCACCAAGACGTCAATTGAAATATTCTTCATCTTCTGACGACGAGCCATCAAATCCAGTACCTTACAATGACACTGATGATATGGACATGTCAGATTTCGAAGAGGATAAATTGTGCATCATATGCTCAGAAGAAGGTAAAGATGAGATGTATTATCAGTGTTTCAAGTGGGCTCATTCTGAATATTCTGGTTGGGATAAGAATGAAGCCAGCCATACCGTCTATCGATGCGATTTTTGTACTTAAATATATTTTAACTTCGATTTTTAAAATTTTTTTATAAAAGTTCTGGTTAATAATGTACCTATAAATTGTAAGATGTTAAAAATTAATTATTCAAAATGACATATGCTTATTATTAATTGTTTATTTTATGATCTTTTTATACAATATTGAGATTCACTCAAAATCGTATTTTCTAATGCAATGTAATTGCATTCAAATCTTAATAATTATAATAAACCACTTACTTTTCCTAATATAATACATAGTATATGAAAATCGGCAGTCACAATTGTGTCACCTTGCGCACAATTTTTTTGACACTTTTTCGGGTACATATAATGAAATTGTTTTTGAGTACTCACATAGGACGTTTTCACGTATGATAAAATTTTGGAACGAATATGTCAAAAATTATGGTAGGCATTAGTTTATGCCGTTCCCCCGTTCCATTATAGAAAAAAAAAATATATATAAATAGTGGGGAGTTTCGTCCCCTTACTCTAATTCGACCACTGCTTATATTATATAATAATAATGTATAGATTGGCTCAGAATTTAATAATTAGTTAAAAATTTTATATAATATAAGTTTGAATATACATTTGTCAATATTTTATTTCTTGTTGTATTTTAACAGAATGTCACAAAATTATTATTTCAATAACACTTCAATATTTGGAGGCATTGGTGGAGGGAGTCGTCGCGGTCGTGGATTACGACGCGGGGGCCGTGACCACGGCCAAAATAACATACAGCCATACGAAACAAGATGTGAGTTCTGTTTATAAAATTCATGATATTATTATTATTAATTATTAAACATACAGTGTGTAAACGTTAGTTAATTATTATATTAGAACAATATTATTGAGGTAAATACCACATATTATTTAAATATTATTTTGCGTTTGGATGCGATAAATGCCAGAAAATAGGGCACCAGGCGGCCGTGTTTAAAAAAAAAAAAAAAGACTGCCAGAAGCCACCGCCCGTGGATAACCGAGGGCCTCCGCCGACGACCATAAATTAAAATACAAATTTTATATTATAAAACTTTTTATTTTTATTTTTATATTCCTATATATCCCAATAGCAGGTTCTGTAAAATACAGATTTTATTTAAGAAAAAACATTTTAATTCCTGAAGGTTAAGTTATGTTTAGGACATCTGTAGTGAGTTTCTTTTGGACTATGTGAAGTATACGTAAAAGGTAATAAATAACTAATTATGGTTAGAAAGCCTATTATGATTTGTTATTTAAAATAATAAGAAATTGTATTTAAAAATACTAGTACTAAACGTCAAAAAAGGCAATTAAATAATTTAATGATTTTCATGTCTTTATAACAACGGGTTCCGAACAGCAGGATGGGAATAATTTAAATCAAACAGATATTTATGCAAAGAGTAAAATTCATTATTATCAAGTTATAGACTGTAAATTTCAAAAAAAAAGTTTCTCACCTGAAAGTTTTGCTTGAAGATTGGCAACATCTATTGATAACTTTTATAAATTAGATTATATTTTACTTCGTAGAACATTGTGAAATAAATATTTTCATTATTTATTTGTACCTAATTATTTATTTTATTTATAATCACTGTTTAGTGTTTAATGTCTACATTTCTTATATAAATTGTTCATTATTATATATTATACTCTAACTGCATTACAAAAGATGTCTGAATGTAAAAGTGTAATATTAGATTGTAAATTGATGGAATATGAAATATTAATAACGCATCATCCAATAACAAATTAATTAATATATTATAACACCTATAATTATTTTTGACACTTTTCAAATGTACTAAAAATGATGCCCATCTTCTGATACACATATTGCCATAAGCAAATAAGTACGAATATATCAACACATTACACCACTGTGGTAAAAATATGTTATAATATAAAGATGTGTTTGTTTTAATTAATTAATTATTACGCAACCACTAATCACAAACTATTTTAATAATTGTTTTTGACAGTATGAAAATAGTTATTAGCTATAATCTTATAGATTAGAATACTTTGAATTCTAGTAATTCTTCTATTAGACAGCTGAATAGCTAAAACATATGTATGGAGCACAGAATTGTATGGCAGTGAAACATGTATATTGAATAAAAAAGATGAAACCACTTTAGAAACTTAAGAAATATGGTGTTGGCGTAAAATAGAGGGAAATTAAGACAAACGAAGAAGTATTAGATTTAGTCAAAGAGAAAAACACATGGCTAAATAATTAGCTAACCTAACCTTAATACATGTTACACTTTGGCGGCTCATTTATTGTCCTCCTTGTGTCGTAGGATAGAATCCACCATGCTGGTTAATCCAGTCCTGACTTTTTAGTTTCTCTCTGATGTTAACATCCTGTTCTTCCACACAGTTAATCCACAGAGTATGTAGGTGACATCTTCAGGTAGTGGTGATTTACCGTTAAGGACAAGTTTATCCGATGTTTTGTATTTTATCTCGTTTGTCTGCCCAATGAGAATAGAAGAATATCGTGTGCTTCGCCATGTCTTCTCTGAGCAGAATATGCAGGTGTTGTCTTCGGCCCTGTTTATCCGATTCAGATAATTGTGGAATCATCTTTGAGCAGACAGCAAGCGCCTGCTGGAGTTGGAAGGCGGATGGATTTCGTTGCAATATTGTTCATTTTGCACTATTTTTGCAACCTTTGAAGCATGTCGATATTCATTTATAGTAATATGTTTCGATTTATTAAGTTTGGTTTTGAACGTAAACAATATGTGATTTTGTATTAACTTGTCAAAAGAAGAAGAATTATGTATCCATGAATTTTCTTCTGGCTTTTGTTAAATAATTAATACAGTATTGTTGATTATACAGATGATTGATTATAGAAATAAAGATATATATTATCGTATATAATATTTTATAACTTAATATTTGGTATCATAATAATGTTATGATAGGCGTGTTTTGGCGATTAACCAAATGTAGCCTGGTTACTGTATTTTATAAACAAGTTATTTTCGTTGTTATAGTTGTGGATAGCTAGTTATCTCCTTTCGAAATATAAACACAGGGCTGGGCAAGTTAACTAATTTTTTTAACTCATTAAGTTAATTTATTTCAAAAATACTTATAAAAGACCAAGAGGCTGCCCACATGAGAGATATTCATTAAAAAATTCACTTTTATCTTCATTAAGTAGGAATAAATATAATTATAAAAAAAAAAATAGGCATTCTTTCTATGAAACAAAAACTGATTAGAAAGGTCATCTGATGATAAGACAGAACCTACTAAGTGTAAAAATCAAAATTGTAAAGGCAAAACACAAGTGTTTCTCACATAAACGTTTTGTCGGTCGTTCAGTAAGTATTAATCTTTAATATGTCTTTATTATTAATTATTAACGAATTTTTTTATAGATTCTTACTATTAGTTTGATTTCTTATTATTAATGAAAGCTAATATTTTTTTTTTTTTAGATGTTTAAAATTACGGGGAACTAAAATGAGGTTGTGAATAACAACCAGATATAATTCAGGGGTTGTAAATAAATTATTATGTTAAAATAATATTATTGAGGTAAATACTATATATTATTTAATATTGGGTTAGGTTGCAATATATGCAAGAAAATAGGTCAGAGAAGACGGCCAGAAGCCGCCGCCCATACAAAATGTAATAATTAAAATTAAAATATATAATATATTATATAATTGTATAACCTTATAAACCAGATTACATCACAATTGTAAACAACAACCACGCTGGTAGAAAACGATTCAGAGGTCATAAGTAAATTATTATATTAGAACAATATTAATGCTTTAAATAGGTTAGCTAACCTAACCGCATAGCTCAATGAATTTTTAAGAGAGGAAGCTCGGACCTAGGGCAACAATTTTTAGACAACATGGAAACTGATCCAGATTTGTTAGAGAGTGACTACATGTGATGAATCCTAGTCTTTTACCTACGATCCCGAAACAAAGCGCCAATCGATGCTTTGAAAGAGTCTAAACTTACACGGCAGAAGAAACCAAAAATGAGCAAATCAAAATTCAAAGCCATGATGATTGTTTTTTTTGACATTCGTGGGATTGTTTATGTTCTTTGGGTTCCCGAAATTCAGATAGACTGTCAATAAGCATTTCTACATAGATCTTTTGACTACCCTTCGTAACCGGTGAGAAGGCGACAACCCGATTTGTGAACGAGCAAGTCATGGATGCTTTACCAAGACAATGTGCCAGCTTATACCGCTGTGTGTGAAGGCGTCTTGGCCAAATACGGTATTCCTGTGTTGGAATATTCAGCGTACTCGCTCGACATTACCTCTTGTGATTTTTTTTTATTCCCAAAAGTCAAAACGGTGCTTAAAGGTAAGGAGAGCGTTGAGGTGATGAAACAGAAAGCGACGGAGGTCTTACAATTCTACTTCGCACAGTAAAAACTTCTATCCAGTAGGGCTGAGATCGTCAAGGGGAGTGAATCGAAGGTGATAAGGTCACAGATGTAGTAAATGACGAATAAAAAGTTTGATTAGGTAAGTTTCGTTATTTAATAGGCACACTTCGTATGTGATGATGATATAATAAAGAATAAATTTGATTACAGAAAATCTAAAAATTGGTAACAAAAAACCAATACCAGAAAATTATATTGGACTTGCAGTAGTAGACTAAGATTTTCTACTTATTTTTATTATTATTATATTAGGTGTTTTCGAGATGTTTTAAGAATGTATTCAAAAATATGGTTATAAAATAAAGGGGTAATTAATATTCTTATATTATTTTATCAACAACACTTATACTGGTCATTCGTAATGCAGTGGACATGATTTCGTTATTCAATATGGAACAGTTCAACACGTTATGTAGGTTCATTACATTGCCATTATATTTTCAAATATATTGCAAACAAGAGTATAAGTATAACTAGTTCCTCTGATAAATTTTTAATCTTAACTATGTTAAATACAATCACAACAAACATCCATGGTGCTAGGTTTCACATACTGAAATATTAATTAACTATCGAAAGTAGTGAAATATTTTTTTTTTTAGTAAATAATATTAAAAATAATTTATCCTTTTTTATAGTTAATAATAAGGAATTTAAAGTGTTATATTGTTATATATAAATAAATCACATTCATTTAGCTCAGATATTGCTTCAGGTATTGCAGATATTCCAGGTACAAGTGGTTATCCTCGATCCGATGCTTTTGATGTTAGAGAAAAATTCAAAGAGTTATTTAACATACCACAAAGAAGCGTACCATGGTAATGTGAAAGAATTTTTCAAGAGAGAAAAAATATACCATCAAATTGAATAATAATAATATATAATATAATAGTACACCTAGTTTTTATATATTTTTTTATTAAACAAAATTTATAATTCCAACTCTCGTGTATTTTACATATTTAATTTGTGTCATTAACTTATTATTCAACATAAATATATTATCCAACATTATGCAACTTTAGGTTAGGTTTTATGTAAGGGACTATTTAGTTTACAGAATATTGTGTAATTTATACCTTGTACTACATTAAAAAAAAAAAAATGCAGATTATAATTTATTGTAATTATTATATTTACTTAACAGTGCATTGTAAAATATCAGAAATTTCTTTCTTCCTGTGCATTTTCCCTCTGAACACTGTAATGGTAAAATTAGTAGTGTTCCTACAAGGTATACCATGGCAATAGATATGTTAGCAACTTTGTGAGACGCAGGTGTCATGGCGACCACTGGCAGTTAATTCATGATCAATTATTATCATTAACAAATAACAGTAATAATTGATTACACATGAATATGAGACATTTCACATGAATTAATCTACTCAATGGATAACTGCCAGTTGAGATTTTCTTTCATGACATATCATGGAATACACGCGCAAACTATAACAACATTTTACAAAGTTGCTGACATACCTATATGTTTAGTCATAGGGTATACTACATAAACTCAGTATACTTTTTTTTAAAAAACCAAGGGTATACTGTGGTAAAAGTACAAATAAAAATGTGTCTAGGATAATAGTACCAGACAGAAATACTGATACACTAGTACCAATAATGCAAAGATATATTGATCCAGATGCATTTATTTGTAGTGACACGTGGAGGGCAAGCAATGCATGTAATCAACATTTAACATTTAATATTATTTTGGTGTTATTCGACATCTGATTGTTTAGCTCTAACATTTTTTTTTTCATATTGGCAGTTTTCGAGCACATTATGAGTTTCAGTCAGCAATTGGAAACTAATCGCCTTAATGTATTTTCACTAGGTGCCCATTTATGACCAGATTTTACTGACGAGGATCGTACAATAGCAAAAATACGCGTAAGAAAGAAATCATCGGATATTTCAATATAATGACAGATGATTTGGACATTCCTCTGTACCATTGCGATAGGCCTCTTTATCGTATTGCTGATTCTAGTCGAAAATTATGCTATAGATTTAATGTTCTTCGGGTCACAAAATTTTTCCTACCAAAAATACATTCTTATAATGTACCGCTGGAGGACTCAGAGAACTTAAAATTGTTCAGTTTGTTTATTTGTGGGTAATGAAAGCAAATAAAATTACTATTCAACAAGACTTTTTTTATTCAAATTTACTACATTTACTAATTTTTGTTATTTTTTTTAAATATTAGGTTAATAACCTAACCTAACATTTGTAAAAAGATACTGCAATAGCCTATACCGAGTATTTTCGAAATGTTGTTACAAAGATAGCAAAACACAATTTGATTGTGTTCGGTGATAAACAAGATATTGTGAAAGTGGATGAAACCCACCTTTTTTAGGCAAAATATAATGTAGAACGTGTTAAAGGGTGAAATTCAATTTGGCTATTTAGTATTAAACACATACATAGTTTAGGAACTTTTTTAAATATTTAGTTTTAGGTGATATAAGTTGTACAAATAAAAATGTGTCTGGGATAATAGTACCAGACAGAAATACTGATACACTAGTACCAATAATACAAAGATATATTGATCCAGTTGCATAGAGTAGTGCAATTCATAGAGTATCCAGTTGTAGTGACACGTGGAGGGCAAGCAATGCATGTAATCAACATTTAGGTAGGTAATAGGTATATTTATTTCTATACGAAAAAGTTAAAATAATAAAAGCACTAGGTATAATGATTATAATATTTTAGAGGCCATGGTATGGTTAACCATTCTACTAATTTTGTAGAACCATCAAGAAACTTGCCACCGTTATGGGTACCAGTGGGGAGGCCAGTTATTTAAAGTCCAGTTAGATTAACAATGGGAAATAGTATTATCGAATACGGTGTACAGCCAATATACCAAGATACCATACTCTACCATATGTACTACCATTGAACGGTCCTTTGAGAGAACTGAAACGTATCTCATCTCGATGGCATTATAAAAATGTTGCTGGCTCATATAATGGTGAGTGGATTTACCGTACAAATATATTGCACAGGTGTGGCAGTGTTCAGCAACAGGATTCACGATGGATGTAGCACGGGCATATCTTGGAATAGGGTTTAATATTATGGATAGAAATATATAGAAAACTGACAGTGTCCAGTGTTAGGTAACTGTTTAATAAACAAAATAATTTATTTTAATGCAATGACAATAATAATATATATAATGTTTTATTTACGCAGATAATTTCGATTTTTTAAGGTATACACTATTAGTACGTATGTATAATATGTCATAATTACAGTCCTTATCAGGTTAGGTTATTAGGACCACCGAATTTGAATTACCAACAGTCTAAAATTTATTAAATTATTTTAAATTAATACTTAGAAATTATAATAAAAGTACAACAATTGTACGATTTATTTTATTTTATATAATGTAATTATATAAATAATTATACAGTATAATCGACTGCAGTGTCCTTAAATAACTTATGTTTAATTAACTCTTACCGTCTAGTATAAAATAATATTATTTATTTATATTTAATAATTAGTTATAATAAACTATATTTTTAGATTTTCATAACTCTTACTAATTTAGTAAAATAATGTGATCCATATAGTGACAAAATGCTTAGGTTTTTGTGAGCAAAGACCAATTTGATAAACATAGAAACCTAAGCCTCATAAATCCCAAGCCGACACTGTTCATACTGAATGTATGCACTATAATGAGGATTAGACATTTCGACGTTACAGATTGAACTATATTTCACAGAAGTAATATTTTTATGTATATTAAGGGAATTTTGGCATAAGTGAAATAGTGCAACAACACCTTTTATATATCATTTGCATACCTCTGACGACGTACCAAATGTGTATCCCAAAAAAAAGGGCCTACTAACTTAATAATAATAGATTTGAAAAAAAGTTAAAACTTAGTAAAGGCCGAAGTCTGGAGCGTGGCACTTTATGTCAGTGAGACACCTTAGAAAGGCGGAAGAAAAGAAAATACTTGCATTTGATGTGTGGTGCTATAGGAAAATTCTTAAAATAAAATGGGTAGATCGTATTATGAATGAGGAAGTTTTTCAAAAAGCTAGAGAGGAAAAAAGTTAAAAGCTCTGAAGATTAGAAGAGTTAAACTAATCGGACATACACTACGACATAACAATCCACTAGGTAGAATAATAGAGGGATCCATAGAAGGGAAGAATATTCGAAAAAGGCCACCACTCGAATACATAAGTCAAATAGTTAAGGATATGGGATGTGTAACATACTACAAATTATAGCGTAAAGCAGAGAAGCGAGAAAAATGGAGAAATGCTGCCAAACAGCCCACGGGCTGTTAACGAAAAAAAAGATATTATTAGAACCTTTTAAATGTTGTTAGTTATAATTTTATTCAAGTATCATATAACGAACACAATATTAGGATAATTAAAAAATTTAATAGGATTATAATTATTTATTTTATTATTTTTTTTTTTATTGGACATCAGTAGAAAATTCTGAAGAATACAAACATCTTTTTAGGTTTGAAAAAAAGATGTGAACGCCTAAGGTTGAATTTAGGTATACCAGATAAAATAGAAATTAAACAAAGATACTGCGTTTCTGGTAATTCTAAGTATTATAATTTATTAATTAATTAATAAGTATCAAATCGTATTTTTAATTTAAAAAGTATGCCACTAATAATTTGCAGTAATAAAAATAATAGGTACTATAATTGTTTAGAACTATTTTAAAATTAAATTGTTTATTTGACTAATGATTTAAATTTGTCTGAATGACCGACCATTGTCCACACAATCATTATACGGATAATGACTTCTAGTAAAAGACTTAAGTCATTTTTCGTATTAAATCGTAAACGCTTATTTTTTTTAGGAGTTCATATTAATATAATTGAATTTAATAAAATGAAATAACATGTAGAAAATTAAACAAAAAACAAAATGATTTAAACAATACAATAATTATGTTCATATGTTTTCAATTACATTGTGTTTATTTATTGACCAAATATATATATATATATAAATTTTTGATAATCCGTGTAATTGTAATGATACGAATCATAATACAATAAAACCTTTGTGGAATACTAAGTCAGCCGAACATAGATGCTAAAAACCAAATCACCGTTGGGAGAAAGCCATATCAACTGAAAACCGGTTTATTTTGTTCTTTTACCAAAAAAATTCCAAAGAAAAAATTGACGACGAACAATGAGAGGACAACTTCGAAAAAATATATAAAACATACAAAAACCAAGTTACCGCTTACATCTAATGTCTCGAACCGCAAAGTTAAAATCTTATCGTTTTTTACGTAATATCAAATCGAAATTGTATGGAAAAGTAAAAAGACAAAATAGATTGGCCTACCTATTAGAAAGCATATTTGAGAGAGAACATTCTAATCTTGCCCTCTTACTACAAAATAGTACAGCCGCGAAACCAATAATAATTGGAGATAAAATTGCAGATTTTCATTTAAAATGCTCAAAACCCGATTCTACAGTCGTGAAACCAATAAGTATTGAAGATTCGGTTGTTTTGAACCTGATGATCAAAAGAATGAAACGGATAATCACCGTCACGTACGCTTCTTTTGTGATAAGAAGGAATTACCAACAGAAAAGAACAAGTTATCAATGAAAAAATTCGCATCGCAACCAAACGAACTTATACAAACGGTTTGTGATTGGTACCTCGATTTTGCGATAACCATTTCAAGCAACTATAATACCGAAATTAACCACTTCTCAACGACGAAAGCTCATCGTATTTTAATATAAATTCATCAAACTCGATTTCCTTGCAATCATAGAACCGACCAGCAGTCAAGAATCAATGGGATATACTTTTCTTGATGACGAACAAATAGAAATTGATCGTGCCAATAAGATTTTAAAACGTAACATATTAAACGCTAAGTCTAAATACTTAAATTGGGATATATCGAATTATTGTAAACATCATTAGATACAGATTTCTGAATTTCTTTTCTGACTTTGGTGGAGATAATGGGTAATCTTCATATGTTAAAGGTTTTGTTGATATTGTATTGTCATACCAAGGCATGTCTTTAAATGCTATTTTGTCAATAAATGATTGTTCAAATGATCCAAAAAGACGTTGCGATTTCTTTTCCGACACTGGCGGAGGTACGAACATTTCACCTAATGGCTCATACGCATCTTCGATAGTAGACATTTGTTTTTCGACTGTTGGACCATAATCGGTAAATTTAACATTTCTCTTATACTTATTTTGAGGTGGTTGTAGTTTCAGATCAATATACTGAAATATTCGTTATATATAGAAAGGTAATATATAATTATAATAACCGATTATGCACTTACTTTTGGTATATAATACTGCATATCTTTTTTATCAAGTTCAATATGAGCTTTATCAAGGTTTTCTTGTTTTACAACGTCTAATGTTCTATTAAGAATAATCTTTTTCATTACGTTGTTGTCTAATATTAGTGATTTAACGAATTCACTGTTTTTTACTAAAAAAGTAAACATTTTTTATTTAACCAACAATAGTAATTTCATTATTTAGTAGATACAAAAAATGTAGTATTACATTTAATTCCGTAACTGTTGAAAATTAGAGACGATGTGCCGCACATTATAATGAATAACCTGTTGCGTGCCAACCCTGATCAACTTGATCCGTATTAGAATGAATTAAGTTAACTCAAAGATTTTAACAATATACTATTTTATTCAATTTTAATTTACTCAGAGAAACAAAGTTATAATAAACACAAATATCTGACGTATTACGACTCGTTCTTGTGTAGTCATCTGTGATGTTGTCAGTACGTAGATGCCCAGTCGTCTATGGTGGTGTTCAGTACGTTGCTTCCAGTCGTCTGATGTTGTCAGTACGTCGATGCCCAGTCGTCTGTTTTGGCTTGGTGTTTGGCTCCCTTATATAATACTTCTGTCTTCCTGTTGTTGTTTTTCATGGAATGTATCGGTTCCTATCTGTCTTCCTGTGGTTGTTTTCATGGGATGTATCTATTCCTATCTGCCTTCCGTTGTAATTATAATTCGTAGAAAACAGATTGTCCTTCTCGTATTCGAATAGATAGTTTAATATTATTTACATTAATCATTTCGTGGGAGCTTATAATAACTTGTCGGTCAGCCTATTCTCGATATTCTATCGTTAACAATTATTACTGTGTGACTTTTTATACATATAATCCTATGATATCACAAATGTGGTTATCCTATTTCCTAGTTTGTTTATCAATAGTATATTATTATAACGGAAATACTTATGGTTAAATTATTATTAAATTAAATACAATTTATTTAAAATATACTGTTTTTAAAGTGTGGTGGCTTGGTTAAGGATCTAGATCCGTAACAAACCTAACATTTCTAATATTTCGAATCGTATATTCGACCAGGCCGAAATTAATCAACTGTCTGTTCCGGCTTGCGTTAATAACACGGACGAATAATTATTAAGCGAAGCGCCTTTATCGTTGTCATCTCCATTTTATTATACTTTTCTTATTTGTAGAATTTTCAGATACATTTTGAAAAATACTTTCCGTAATCCTACATAATTATTATTTATTATACCTAATTTATCTGAGAACTACAAATAATTATTACAATTAACAAAATCATGTACTTACGTATGAATTACATAATCTTATCGAAAGATTGGCTGTAAACTTTGGAATATAATTTTCTTTGGTAAATATAGGTAAAAACAGTTGGGTGTATTGCCCATTAGTGGTCATTACACACATAACCAGCGACCATTTAAAATTTGTTGGTATTATAATTAAACACGTGTTGCCCATTGTCCGGGGTTCTAAAACACTTCACAGTCAACATCTCACCATCAATTGTTATACTACTATTATATGATGATTATTTGTGAATTAAAGGTAGGTAAATACAAAATTTAATAAAAAACTATATGTTTATATAACCTTATAATTAATCAATAATATTACTTATAGTGGACTCTGGGGGTCGATTCCAATTATGTGTATATGTAGCATCGACCGTTATTAACATTGAATATGATGTAATCGACGTTATTTACGTTACCATTTAGTCAATTATCTTAAAATGGTTCTTTATTATGTGAATTTAACCATGCATGTTTTATTTAAATTACGTTTATTACTTTATTAGTAAATACTAGTTATTTATTATTCAAATATTGTTATTCGCGTAATTACTATTTATTCTATATTAAGTTATTAAGATTTAACAGTCATAACTACAGAAAAATACCAACCTACACTAACCTAACCAAAACACACACCGTGACTCATCGCGTCGAAAATATTATATTATATAATTGTAGTTAAGTTTATTTATATACTGAATACCGGCAAAGTGAAAGTTTAATTAGATTATATTATGTTAATCACTACGACGCGAGTGTCACGCACAAAACAATGATCTCGCTTCCTGACCATTCTATGAGAAAGTCGTGGTCAAAAATCATAACTTGTATTTTTTATTTTTTCATTTATAGAATGATTTGAGTAACCATACGTTCTACGACAGAGCTGAAGGAGGCTGGACAGAGAGACTTATCAATAGAATTGAGGTAATATTTTTATTCTTGTAATATATATGATTTATGTACACCTTGGCCGGTGTATTAAAAACTCCAACTAATGCAAAGCTCCTAAAGGCCCTCACCAAAATAAACTTCCAGCACTACTTCAATCAATGGAAAAAACTTATGGAATTGTAGAGTTTTATTATCCACTCTTACATCTGGTCAAGTCAATATTAGTTCCATTGCTGGAGAGGGAACATATTGATTTTGGTATCTTAAAAAGATTATAAAATTTATATAAAACTTATGTTGAAATACGACATTAAACTTTTTTGACGTATGGTTTTCTAATCAATTTAGTCAAATTTATGTGATCTTTATGCAAATAGTCAATAGATCAGAGATACCATATATTATTGGAGCGTATTTTACACAGCATATTTTTAAATTGTACAAACTCAGATAACTCATTTAAAAATAAATATTCACTTAAAAGGAATAATTGCTGCCCGCGCATACCTAACCTACGACAGAGCTGAAGGAGGCTGGACAAAAAGACTTATCATATAGAACTGAGGTAATATTTTTATACTTGTAATATATATGATTTATGTACACCATGGCCGGTGCATTACATTTTAATTTGTATGAATGTTATAAGACAATATTTGGTAATTTTCCGTGAGAGCAAATCTCAACAGACCCTCTGCAGAGGTAAATTTATTTTAGTAAAAATAAATATGTTTCGAAATCTTAAATAATATGTACATACGAGAAACCAAGAAACCTGACCAAAAGCTTTTGCGTCAACAGGTCTGCTCAGATATTCATGAAAGGTTAGAAGATCCCGGACTGATGGAAAACATTATTACTTGCGACGAAATATGGATTTTTTAATACGATGTTGAAACAAAGTGGCAATCGATGCATTAGAAGACGCCCGTAAAGCCCAGAATCAAAAAAGCAAGGATATGCAAATAAAAATTCAAGGCAATGTTGAGTTTTTTTCGTGATGACTGACTGGATTTCAGAGGGACAGACTGTTAACCAGATTTACAATTTGTTAGTTTTGGAAACAATGCGAAAACGAGTTTTTAAGAAACGGCCCGAGTTGGGGAAGAACAATTCGTGGATCTTGCACCAGGATAACGCACTATCTTTAAAGCGGTATTTGGCCGATAAACGCACTCCTATTGCTCGAACACGCTCTGTACTCACCAGATTTGGCACCGTATGTCTTTTTTTGTTTCCGAAGATAAAATATGCTTTGAAAGGGACCCGATTTAAGTCGATGGAAAGTCTATGTGATCTTTATGCAAATAGTCAATAGATCAGAGATAACATATATTGTTGGAGCGTATTTTACACAGCATATCTTTAAATTGTACAAACTCAGATAACTCATTGTTGTCATAGGAGTTTTCAAAGATGTTGATGATCTGTTCAGGTGTTATGATACCAATTTGTTCTACCTGACCACTTTTATGTTTCAAGATAGGTTCGGTCCACCCGCGCTTAAGGAACATCCAGAATCCTTTCCCCGGAAGGTGGTGCATATATTGACCTGAAGCATGTCAAAAGGGTCTTTGACAGAAAGGATGGACCTTGATCACGGTCATGTTGATACAACTAGCAGCTGAAACATGCAGTACAATAGCCTCCCTAATAGGACAGGGTGACAGTTAAGTAGTACTTCTCAAGATATTCCTACAAAAGAGCAAGGTCAATACAACAGTCAACAATAAATGCCTGGAACAATGAGTGCGATGTGTTTAGAGCGATAGAGATATACAAGACATAATCAGTCAAATGATGTGCGAGAAAAGGAAGATGACGAATTTGAAGAAATGGTTGCTCGCCAATAACAGCTGCATGATCACGGTTACTCAAAATATGCGGGACACAGTGAGAAACATGCACATAGAGGGGATAACGATGGCCGGTCAATAGGAACAGACCGGCATATACTGGTGGAACGTAATATCGATTATATGGGCGCCAAGGTCCATACTGATCATTGTGGACAACAGTGTCAACAACCTAAGACAGGGGTAGACTCGGTACTACGGATCCGCGACAAAAATGCGTATGAGAAGAGATCCAATGCAGGTTATATCGTCAGCTCCTTAAAGCAACTCGGATGGATCTTCGTGATGGGCCAAGGGATGGTAACTCGACTTATAGACATAACAATAGAGGGAAAACATGCCTAACCGTGCTTCTTGAGATGCTACTACTATACACACGTCAAGTGTACTCCTGAGCAATATCTATAACTATAGAGTTGGATAGGATATGCATTTGTTCTATCATTATGTCTTTTAATATATTAGTATTGGACATTGATTTCAAACTTAGAATATTCTTCCAATGTTACAGTAGGTGGTCCGATGATGTTATAGTGTCGACCAAAGGTCTTCCGGCGATCTGTACGGAACCCGAATGGGATAGATCGATCGATTAGCTAATCGGAAAACCGTCAATCGTCGATACAAACGATAATTGCCAAAAACACCGCAGCCAACAACGTTCATACCCAACACCATAATCTGACGTTCCGGAAGTCTCGCCGGCGATAATCGTAGAAGTTAAGACGATACTGAACGGAAACCAGATAAATCGCCTATTACGTTACTCAACGAAAAGGAATATGCATATAACGTGTATACACGATGTGCCTCGTTCTGGATATCCTGCACGTAGTCATGCATCGCATTTTGTCGTACAAGCGATTACGATATGTTGTCAATTCGATTAATATATTATTATTATTATAACGACTTTTTAACGGTTCATATAATATAATGTTATAATAAAAGTCAGTCGTTTTAGACTTCAGCAGGAGAGGAACGAAAAAGGAGGATAACACAAATGTTGCAATCGATCTCCTTGAACGTACGAAATGAATTATTCGTTAAACTATTTTGCTCTTATCACCTCATTCTTCGATTTTTGATCACTAACATCGTATACTACATTATTTTATATTTTATTTTTAGTATATGCTTTATTAATTTCTTTGTAAATATTGTTTGTACATTTCGTACCAAAATTTTGTTTTCTATATTTTTAACATTTGTTTTCATTTATTCTTTTTTATTCTTCCTTATTTTCACCCGCTTCCATCGGAAAAACCGTAGGTCGAAATTGACCAATATTATATAAAGAGAAGACAAGTCACCTAAAACGTTACTTAACGATTATGCAACAAAATTGAAAACTCGAGTAACATATTTCGATGTGCCTCGTTCTGGATGTCATGCACGAAGCCACGTTTTGTCGTACTATATTGTCAATTCGATTTTGATAACGCTAATTTAACGGCTCGGTAACAATTTCTAATTAAAATTAATCGCTTTAGGCTTTGGCGATAGCAGAAAGAAAAGAGATAACAAATCAAATGCTGCAATCGATCTCCTTAAATACACAAAATTAAATATTCGTTAAACTTTTCACATTTTGATTTTTTTTACCTATTATACTTCAATTTTGATTTTTAACATCATATACTATGTTATATATTCTATTTTATAGTATAACATGATTTTTTTTCTTTATAAATATTGTTCATACATTTTGTACCTAATTTGTTTTCCTATAAATATATATATATATATATATATATATATTAGTTTTCATTTATTCTGTTTATATATTTCATAATTTTATTTTCTATATGTTCAAATTTGTATTCAATTGTTATATTTATTATACTAACATTTACATATTATTAAAATTTAGGTTTGACGTTAAATGTGTCTAAATATAGGAAAATGTCCTTCTTTAAAAATCGCTCCCCCATTCCCTTCTCGTACGCCATTAACGGAGAAACTCTCCTACCTGCAAATAACTGTATACGGGACCTGGGTTTTACATTTGTCCCTTCTCTTTGTCCAAACACATACATAAATGAGGTATCTTGTAGAGCATTAAAAATATTAGGCCTTATTATTAGAATTTCTAAAGAATTCAAATTGAAAAATTCTTTAAAAACTCTGTATTGTACTCTTGTTCGACCAATACTTGAGTATGGTTCAGTTGTGTGGGATCCCCAAAGCGTAAGTGCTAGTTTACAGATTGAGCGTGTACAGCGTAAATTCCTACGCTTTGCAGCGTATATCTTAAAAATTCCTTATCCACTCCATAATTACGATCCAGTCCTTCAAAAACTCAACCTCCAATCCCTTGTCGATCGACGCCGTTCCCAAAACCTTTCCTTTCTTCACAACTTAACCTCAGGATCGATCGATTCCCCTACTCTTCTCTCTCTCATTAATTTTAAAGTTCCTTCACGCTGTACACGTCTTAAGACCAAATTCTTTCTAACTCATTCTGCCACTAATTACATGTTAAACGAGTCCATAAACCGTATGATGAAGTTGGCTAATGAGGATGTTCTTTTTTCATATGCTTAATTATATAAATAAATGTATTGTTAACGTTAGCTTTCCTATTTATCTTTATACATATAATTATTATTATTATTTTTTATTTTTTTTTCTCTTTCTTTCTTTAACATCTAATTATTTGTTTTACCTGTATAATTGTACAACTTTTAAATGTACCCCTGTTCAAATTGGGCTATAAGCCCGTAAATAAATAAATAAATAAATTATATTGTATCATGCTAGTTAACGGCATACCGATTTTGTCGGCATATCGTCATCGGCGTACACGAAACTTCTTTTGTAGAGGGATATTTTTTTAAGGGGAATTTCGAAAAGGTTAGGTTTCTATCTATGATATTTGATTACACGTATTGGCATATTTCATATAGGCACATTCAATATTTTTGTAATTTCGATCATCATTCACCAGTGTATATCTATTATATAGCTCACTGTCTATATATTTTAATTAATATAAAGTATTTATTCATTCATTATAATGAATTAAAAAAAAAAAAACTATCTACGAAATAACATGGGTCAACATATTAAATATAGAGAATGATGTAGCTGCAAAAATAAAGTTAGATGATGTAATAAATACAATTACAAATTGTAAAGCCAGAAAAATAAACTTTTTAAAATAAAATTGTTAGATAAAAGTTTATTTTCATTGTATAATCTATAACTATTATCATTACTATATAGTATCGGCCTATTATATTGTTAAGTTTTTATATTATTTACATTTAAGTCATTGAACTAGAGTTACATTTATTAAAGTAAAATTATTATTATTTTAAATAGGCACTTCTTTTTATTAAGTAATTATTTTTTATTTGAAAAAAGTTTTATTTAGTTAATTTATTTATTATGTGATACTGTTTATTAAAAATAAAGAATTAGTCAGGGTGACAATAAAAAAGATCTATGAGCAAGTATTTTAGAATGAACAAAATATAGTTTTTTAAATAAATTGTTTATGTAATTAAGAACTGTAACAAGGTACATGAGATAAAAACAGTTTCTAATCTTAAATAAACATATTAAATTGTATATTTTTACAGAAACATGTTTATATTTTATAATAAATTTATAATTTCGTACATACGTATATATTATACGCAACGATGACACAAAAACGCAAATTATTTATAAAAACTCGGTAAAAAAGGGCGATAATTACTTTTAAAAGGTGTAAAACACGATTTTACTTATGTTTAAACGTTTAAAATGGCCAATTACGTTACTTAAGGTGCTTTTTTCGCGAAAATCAACCACAGAATATGAAAAAATAAAATGTTAGAAGTGTCCATGTTTAAAGAATTTTTATTCAAGTACATATTTCGCCGGATCGGCAGTTGGTCTATATAGTTAATATTTAACAAAATATAATCATTATTTTCTTTACTTTTCATAATGGTAGATTATGGTAAAAGTTTACCCGAAGCACCAAAATTATTGTTCTACGTTTGGTATTTTGGAATTTTGCACGTTAATTTGTGTACCTGTCTACGGATACAGCTGAATCCCTTTTAGATGATGAAAAGGTGGACCTTAAATGAGCTTTATCCTTTAAACTTTATGTATTAATTAAAAAATTAATATACATTTATTATACAACTATTTTTTTGCACATTAGCCCGTCCAAAAATTGAACTAGGTTTCCGCCAATCCATACAACCTTTAAGAACGTAAAATTAAAAACGACCATCCAATTTTTTCTATATTTTCCTCTCAGATATACTTTCTACACAATAAAGTGTCCATATTATCAAGTATAACTGTGCGGTTGAGTTGCACAATAAGTAAATTGACAGTGGACTGTATATAGGTGCCGAGAGCATGAGAGTTTAAAACAATGTTGACGACGTAGACGTAATAGTATTATGAAATAATGTAATACATAACGCCGAATCGTATAATTAAACAAATAAATGTATTGTGTTTGCGCAGATATGTAGATTAAAAACATAATTATACGAATCGATTCGTGGTATGTAGATCATATCATATATAATATAATTATTTTATAGAAGGTCGCTGTACAGTGCAAATGCAAACGATCGAACCTATATATAGACGATGGAAACAAAATCAAATTGTTTCGTGAAAGAAAAATAAACGGCGGAAAACGGTGTTTTAACGTAAGTAACCGCGCGAGAGACGAAAAGGAAAAAAACTGCCAGCGGTCGCTTCGCACACACAGGGAGAACGAATTTTCACCGTTGAAAAGGCCCATGTATGTGATTGTAGAAAAAAACGTCACAAATTCACGTCGGGCCTCCGTTACCGTATTCGTAGCTAACATCATCACGTTGGGCCTACACAAAACGTAAAAAGATTGATCAGCTGCTCAAGTGTCGTTTATATTATATTCTATGGTTCTGATTGAGATTACACGATAACATTTTTTTTTTTTTTGTCATGATATGAGTGATTCTTGCAACAAACACAATCGAGAAATGAATTAACAAACTTAAATAATTCGATATAATATACTATATTCGATTTAAGTTGACCCACTCTCGCGCATGCATATTGAGCCGTCGGACTAGTCGGAGCTCTATGATTGGTTGTCAATGATCGGCAACCGGCGTAAATCGAAAAATACCTCGTGATCGGCAGCCATCGCCGTGTATGTGAGTAACGTTTAAGAAGGGCATGCGCGCAACAGATAGATTTTCGACAGGTGGAGGGGCATGGGGGGTAATCTCCCAAAAACACTAAAAGACCCAATTTTTTCTCCTATATCGGCAAAATATTCTTAGCAAAAACTTATATAGAAAAAAAAAAATCAAAAAGATACACGTCCTAGAACAGTAATTAATCAGTCTCCCACGAATGCTATTTATAATGTAGATACGAGGTAATGTCACTAAGGTAACGATATCCTACTTGTGATAATTAAACCGTTTTTTTTATCCGAAAACGTCTTCAGACTTTTAAAAACACATAATATTCAATTCTACTACAGTTATTCAAATTTTATAAGCTTATAAAAAAATTTGTGACTTACAATTTTCAAAATAGATTAAATATAATATGAATAGGCTTCTCTATACAATTTACTTTTTAATTAATTTTCTTTTAAAGCCGGCGTTTACTTGTGAGTATTTAAACTTATCAATAACAGTATTTATATCGACAGTTCAACAAATATGTAAGGTAAAGCATTTAATCTCTTATCCGATAGTGTTGAGGAACACTTGTTCTTATCAATAGTAAATTTTGAAAATGCACTTTCGTTTAAATAGCTTGTAACATAGATAATTGAAACATTTTAAGGCACTAATAAAATTGTTGGGAAATTGAAATTGTATCATTTTGATTTAACCAAACAAGCCAATTATGCACCAAAACTGAGCTTGTGTCTTTTCGTGTATTACCAGATCTTAAAATCTTAAGATAATTTTTCAGTTAAAATACCAAAATATTTAAACAATAAATTATAACTCATAGTTTCTATTTCATTACTTAAATTTACCAAAATTCCAACAACACTTATTAAGTTTAATGTAAGTATCTTGTTTAAATCTAATATCCAATCCTTAACACTCTGAGTTCATCATTTTTAATTTTAAATAAATGTTGAGTTTTATTGTCATCTAATTTAGATATTTGATTATTTTTCACAAATGGAATTATTATGTTTATTTCTTTGCACTATTTATCTATATCTTCAAACATGAACTGATAATTATGAAAGGTTTCTTAATAAATTCAAAGATTTTATAGATTCGATTGTAGTTACTAATTCAAGTTTAGTGCTTGTAAAAAAGAGCTTACTTTTATTACCATTTGCAAAATAATGTTCATCATATTAACACAATTTAAGTGGTTTTCGAATCAATTTAGTCAAATTTATGTGATCTTTATGCAAATAGTCAATAGATCAGAAATACCATATATTGTTGGAGCGTATTTTACACAGCATATCTTTAAATTGTACAAACTCAGATACTCATTTAAAAATAAATATTCACTTAAAAGGAATAATTGCTGCCCGAGCATTTATTAAGCAAAGGCATATGAAAGGTGTGTGGCAAGAAAGGGGAACGTTTAAATGTAGAATAATTTTTATAATAAAACCCTTTTATGTATCCAGTCTCGTATTATCATTATAGTTGACGTGATACTATTTCCTTTTAATTAATTTTAGTCCTCTACATAATATATGGTTTTTATGCCTTTGGGGCTTTTTCAATCAATCACAATCAAATTTTGTCATCAATCTAATATAAAACATTTCTTGTCTTAATTTTATTTTTATCCCATCTAGGTGTATTTTAAAAGTCAAAGCTCTATCAATTTTTACTCCAAGATATCTAGGTTAGGTTAGACATTCAAAAAGTTAGTTAATAGAGAAACTTCTAATTTTCTAAAAAGTGCACAGCTTTGAATTTATTACTTATTATGACAGTTACAAGCTTAACATTGTTGTATTTATAACATTGCTCTTATTATTATTCAATTAGTATTGAAATTATCAAAGGCGCGTTAAACGCAAAGCTGCAGAGATAAAACATAGCAACAGAAAACTGGCAGAGAAGTATATAGAACCACTTTCTATGTGGAAATGTCCTACAACTGATAATATTGTAATGTATTATATAAATATTGTTATAGGTAGTGATACCATACCAAACAGTAAAACTGTAATTGAAGGAAAGCCGACATTGTCCAATAGCTAGAAAATAAAGGAGAGATAATTGAGTAGTCAATGATAAAGTTGAACTACTAGAAATAGTAAAACGACTTAAGCCATTGTATTCAAAATATGTCATTAATGAAATGTTTTTTAACACTACAGATTAGTACTAGGATTATATACCTATCACTGTGATCTTAAACTCCATCCAATTGAATTTGCTTGAAAAACATGGAGACATTTATATTGCCTGACGTGAAGACTTTATTAATTAAAGGTACAGATCAAGTATACACGAGTATAAAGAAAAACTTTATTTACAATTAATGTGTGATTCAGCTTAACACTCAATCAATGATTCATTGCATTCTTTCACTGATCTGTGAATCAGAATTCTGAAGATCCCCATCTGGCTGAACTCCTCGTTCAATATCTAGTACTAGTACAACTAATACTAGAGTGGTGTCGAGTAATACTGATTGTGAACTCAACAATTTTTATGCGAACGTGGAGCTGCGTTATATCGATTTAACGTTATCTTTGGAAGCTCTATGAATCTACATTACCCTGACTAACTGGAACATCTTGTTGTAGCTGTAGATGATGACGACGTTGATATTTTGGAAATTTTTACACTTATTGATAAAAGAAGACATGCAAAGTGGCATGTCGAAACATTGTTGTAACGACCATCAACATCCAAATCTTTGAACACCGAGCAGTTACTTAAATACTGTTGCAACCTGGACAATACTTGACTGCACTCTTCTGACCCTGAATTGGCTTCGAGATTATCAACGAAATAGACGTTCGTTCTCTTGCATACTTTTCTTTCCTCATCTGGGAAGGTTTAAAGCTACATGGTTTTCCGCTTGATGCTAACGAGACGTTTCCTCCTGCTAATTCCCACCTGAACCCTAGTCTCGATGAATTTAAACACAGCACGGGTATATTCATCGGTGTTGTTCATTTTGTACAAACGACGTTATGATACGGGAAGTGCACGAAACGCAATTAAAAACATTAAAAAAATTGCATTGGTTGGGAATTTGAAGAGATGAATATTTTCATCGAACGTACACAAAAACACTGTATTCAACATTGATACTGATTCCTGCGTTAGCTGTGTGCTTAAATGCATCTTTTCCAAAATGTAAGAGGCTCAATCGTAGCGTTCAATTAATAATCGTCATAATAATCTCATTATTTTAACTATTCCTGTAACTACAGCTTCAGTAGAACGTTAATTTTCTAAATTAAAGTTAATTAAGAACTATCTTCGAAGCACTCGTATACAAGAAAAACTTTCTAATTTGGTTATAATAATATCCATAGAAAATGAAATTGCTAACCATATAAATTATAACGATATTGTTACTATTCGATGTAGAAAAATACATTTTTTATAAATAAATTTATTTTATAAAAATTATATATTTAAATTAAAGAACATTTTTAATAATCTAATGTGTTTTGAAAATTTAATAATTAAATCATACAAATTTTTATAAACTAGGAATGAATTGTTTATTTGTTGGTCATAACAGTTGACATCAATTACACTTTAAGGTTTAAACTATAAAAAGATTTGTGTCAATGAAGATAATGATTCTGATGCAAATATTGATGTTGTTGATGTGACAAAAGTATTTTTAAATACAAATTTAAATTATATTGATGATAAACTTTCTTTACCTAAGCATTTGACTTGCTCTGTTCACACATTAACTTTAATAGCAACTACAGCTGTATCAAAAATCTAGTTAAAATACAATTTCAAAGTCAGTTTTGAATACATTTAATTCGTTTTGGAATCTTTTAAGCAGAAGTTCATTTGCCTTAAAGTTTATGAAATTTATAATTGTAAGTTTCCTGTCCCAATTATAACAAGGTGGAATTCAAAATATATTTCAGTTAAAAAAGTGTTTGTCAACAAAGAAAAAAATGTTAGATGCATTTAACAAACTAAAATTAAATTGTCCGAGTGATCTTTTCTACCTTTGGAATTTTCTCTTGATTTATTACAAAGCGAGAAATCTTGATTTCAGGATATGTTACTCCTACTATTATTTCTTGAAACTAAAAGTAATTCAATCAACTCATTTAGTACATTGTAAACCATTGGAATATACAATTATTAATAGTCTTTAAAACCGATTTAATTATATTTTTGATTTAAAACTTCCTAAAAGTAAAGCATTTATTTTATCAGCCATCGGTCTCCCAAAATTCAAACTTAGTTGAATGTCAGGTAGATTTGTATTTATTTGTAAACAGTTGTTTATAGTTAATAATAGCACAGATAATGATGAACATAGTGACAATAATTTTTTTCAAATTCTTATTGGAGATAATTCTTTTAACAAGTCGAAAAATAGGAGGAGATAGTAGTGGAAAAATACAAATTTAGCTAGTGTACAAGCACTATTATATTTTGATACAAAAAAGTCTAATTAAATGTTTTAAATACTCTACCAATTGTTAAATAACTTTTTTTAAATATAATACAATTCTACAGTTATCTGCTCCTGTCGAGAGATTATTTAGTAGTGGTTTTCATATTTAAACTCCTAGAGGGTATAGACATTGAAATATTACTTTGTTGTAGATGTTTCAATAATAATAATAATAATATAATAAGCATTACCTTTAGTAAAATATTATTTAAGTGTAAAAAATATCATATTAAAAATGATATTTTGTATATTTGTATAGTTTGAATTAATTTAAATATAGTATTTAAGTACTTATATTAATATCATATGTATTAATTTTTGTAATTTGACATAATTAAAATGATGTAAGTATACACTTAAAGTCTTATAGATGATTAAATAATAAAATATTGTATTTAAAAATTATGATTACTATGTTCCACAAATTAAATATAATGTTTTTAAGTATTAAGTATATTATTATATTAATTTAAATTTTATTTATGAAATTTAATACAGTAAAATATAATGTAAAAGTATTATTAAAAGACAATGTAATATATTTTTTTAATAATGAATAATAATTGTTTATACATCTTTATTTAACTATATAGTTTAAAAATTATTGCCCAGGCTTATTAATGGTTTAGAAAATTATCTTTTTTTTATCTAGATAAAAAGAAATATTTTTCATCTATATCTATTATAGATGTAAATATTTTTCTCATCTTGGATATTTTTTCAGTTAGCTACTCTCAACACTGGTGATAAATTAATCATTATCCTGTATCAATTACTTTAATTGAGTTACTATAAAACAGCTAGAATACTAACCATATTTATAATTTTAGGCCCGTAATTTCTTTTTGTCCTGGACTTCAAAATTCTTAGGAACGACCCTGAATAGAACACGATGTGTTTTAACAAAATCAATTAGCATCTTGTCAAGTACACTTGTCAAAAGTATATTTGAACACATTTTAAAATTTAAATGTTTACCGTCTCTCTGGTACACATGAAAAAACGTTCCATAACTAATGACACCGCTACGATGACCGTAATAAAAAATATGGCACCGGTTAGGTTAGGAAACCAATTTGATAGAGTATTAGAAAACACTTACTATATAAATTATAGGGTTTAAAAACACAGGAAACCAGTGGCGTATCTAGAGAGTATCTTAAAGGAGGTAGTCATTTATTATAAAGTATATATATATATATATATATAAAATTATTATTATATATCATAATTATATTCTTACAACTTGTTTGTAGTTTAATATAATATGTAATGTATCTTTTATTGGGTACATATACAAAAAAAAGTTAGTAAATATCGGTTTAAGCTAAATCGGTATGTATCGATGGCGTCGTTGATCGATGAACGATCGCGGTCGCCGCCGGCTCGTTCTCGTTTACCGAGACCCAACGTAACAATATCCAAACGACTAAACCGTTTCTATTTACAATTGTATTATTGAAGACAATTATCCACATGTTTTGTCAACTATGGTTTTTGCATTCTATTTAGTATTTACTAAATATAGTACATTTATCTAGTTATTCAGCTGCTATAAATATATATTTACATTTTTGTATTTATATTTTATTGTGTTATAAATTAAATTTATTTTAAATTGTAAAATAATTGCATTGTGAGTTGTTATATGTGTTTACACTCACCGACATTCACAACAATATTATCATATTAAATGTTATCCCCGTTTACAACATAAATCTAATGGCGTTTTACATTTGCCTGCACTCGTTGTACACTGCATGCGAACAGATATCAGACTTGATTATACATTCAGATGAAAGATCATTAAATTTCCTACATTTTAGGTACGTCACAAGTCCAATTTTAACAATATTTGACCACTTAATGGCCTTTTGAGTGTATTCTCGGCGTTTACCAAAATTCAATTTTTATCAGTTTTTGGACCAAACGGACCACTAGTCCGATCGACTGATTATACGTTCAGATGAAAATATAATTTCGTCTCGAATACCCATTGTTTTATTTGTAAATCGTGAGCAGAATAAACAATAAACATATAATCGAATACTTTTTCATATTATCTTTTCACGATAATGCCACGAAATATATTTATCGGTGGCACTTTTCTGCGCCGATGTAACACAAGTCTACACTCAATCATCACACGGAATTCGCATTTTTAATTGCAAAATTGATACCCATAATTTTTAACAAAAAGTGTACACGAGTGTCGATAGATGGAAAATAGTATTTCATAAAGTCTATGCTGTATATTTAATAAATGAGTATAAAACTGAGCATCCACTAGGTCGGTCGGTCGATGCGACGCCGACACAGACAATAGCCTCGTGAGCAACTGAGAGCGGAGCCGCGACACATCTACATTAATTTACACAAATTTTGCTTTGGTTCTAAGCCTAGCGGACACTCAGATTTAGAGGTTAAGAAATAATCGTAGTTTGGAACGTATGGTGTCTCGAACACGAGTAAAAACATATGGCGGTATACCTCCATACATATTTTTCCGACAGCGGCGCTACTGTAAAGTCCTTGGTCAAGCCTCCATACCTCCGACGGGTCGCCGTCGCGGAGATATTTTTTGCGCAATTTTTCTGTTTTACGGTCGACTCGACCGTGAACATTTGCACGTTCATTTTTCATGCGTGTGAAGATAGCACCCTAAAAATTTAGCACCTTACCACTATACGAAAATGGTTAATACCACGTCTGTTATATTGCGTAAACTCGTAATTTTAAGGGGCATGACTTACTACCATAAATATATTGTTCTTGTTATGTTGATTTATGAATCAGATATCTTTGTGTACTATATATTATTATTATTGATATATAACTATAATTTATAACATTTGTGTCCATAGTATGAAGTAATCAATATCAACACAACAGCAACAAAGAAATTCCAAGATGTTTTATATTATAAAACAATCAAATATTAATGAAAAAATAATTTATATTTATTTATTACTTACCTGTAAGTCAAATAGCCGGTCAATACTTACACAGTTCGAAGTGAAATTTGACCATGAACAAACCCCTCTCGATTTATTCTGGAGGAGTCTTAAATCAAAGATAATTAAACGCACTATAACATTTTAAAATTTTGTTAGGGGCAAACCTACATTTTGGCTTTAATGGTATAAAACCTGGTTAAAAAATTTTTGTTGTATGTTACACTACCATGTTCTAGTTGTACTGATGCATGCAATTAGTCGCACATCATACATTAATAATAAACAATAATTGCTTCTATATCATTTTGTAGACTCGAATTTATTATTACTTTTAGCTATAATTATACAATATTATACATTATTAACAAATATGTTTATATTTCATTTTGTTAAAATAAATTCTAAATTATATAAAAGTATTATGGTAAAGTATATAAATATATTTTTTTGTTGGTTTCAATTCCCAGGATACATACACTAAACATACCACTTGGTAAATTACTAACCTTTTGTTTGGATGTTAAATATTAAGGTCTGATCTGAATTTCACTATGAATAAATCACACTTTATAGATAACTTTTTCTAAAAACTGTATGGATATAAATCATGTTTAATAATATAATAATTTAATTATGTATGATACTTAGGTAATCTAAAAATTACATAGAGTATTATTTTTGTAAGGAATTTATAATAGTCTGATTTTTCATAACATGTTTGTATTTATGTAATGTATACAACTTAAAAACTACCCATATATATTTTGACATTAGTCAAGGTGATAGAAAAGCTCTTCGCTTTTACAAATATTTCCTGTATATTCCTTCTAATTTAGGTAACTTTTTTTAAAAATATTTATAAATGATACTTTTA